>CAUYQV010135175.1:0-15128 GCA_963574575.1 Galagoides demidoff
TCCCAGCTACTTGGGAGGCAGAGGCAGGAGACTCGCTTGAGCCCAGGAGTTGGAGGTTGCTATGAGCTGTGATGCCATGGCACTCTACCCAGGGGGATAGCTTGAGGCTCTGTCTCAAAAAAAAAAAAAAAAGAAAAGAAATGATAAAATGTGTATTATTTTAAGTCATTGTTTTGTTAGGAGCAATAAATAACTAGAATAAAACCTGCAGATTCATTGTGCACAATTCTGAAACTCTGACCATCTCACTCACCCATCCATGCCTTTCCATCACCTAGGCTCCTTGTGAATGTCACAGGAATCCCCCATTACCTGACCTCTACCTACTTCTCCAGCCTTACCTCCTAGAATGACCTCCAATTCCAAGTTCTCATATTACCTCTTTGCTAATGGTTCTTGGGCCAGCATCCAGTATACTGTTCTGTGCTTCTATGCCAAGAAGAAACAGCTTATGCTTATCATTGCCTTCTTCATTTTCTGCACCTAACTTGCTCACCATTTTCCAATATTCATCTAAGTACTTATTTCCTCCCAGAAGTCTGCTCTAGGCCAGAGAAAGTCGCAGTAACAAATGCAAATGATTCCAGATGATTTCTCACCTTAGAAAAGGAATTGAGGAGGTTAGTGATTTTTAGACCATACAGCATAAAGAGAATGGAGAAAACCAGGTAAAATGGCAGACTGGAAAAATTCCTTGCTTCTTAAGTTAGCGGCTCTCAACATATATAATATAACAAATGCTATATTAACCATGTGAACAAAGCGCCATGATCATTCAGAAGAGGAGGAGATTATTTTTGCCTAGGGAGACTGGAAATCTGGAAATGCATCCTAGAGGAAATGGATTCTTTTTTTTTTAGGAAGCAGGTTCTTGAAAGGTGAGCAGGAGCTCACCAGTGGCGAGAAGGGAGGAAAGTAGTTCCAGGCAGAGGAACAGAGACAAGGAACAGTGGCAATGTGAAGGAGAGGTGTGATCAAGAGGTCTGTGAGACCAGGAGGTCAGGTAGTCAGTCCACAGGTGAGAAATAAAGAGGTTGAGGCCTTCCCTACGTGCCAGCCTGCACAGAGGGTTTGCAGTTTATTTTGAAGGGAGATATTAGTGTTTTTTAAGCAGGGGACTTTTTTGAACAGATTTGTGGTTCAGAAAGAAAATTGTGCTAATGCTGTGGAGGATGAGTTAGAGGAGAAAGAAAG
This sequence comes from Galagoides demidoff, assembly GCA_963574575.1. NCBI lineage: Eukaryota > Metazoa > Chordata > Mammalia > Primates > Galagidae > Galagoides > Galagoides demidoff. The sequence goes on from CAUYQV010135175.1 coordinate 1,195, forward strand.
TGGAGGAGATAACCAAAGAGCAGGGTAGTTTGAGCCAGTGAGGGCTTGAACTAGAGCAGCTCCTTCTTTTGGAAGGGAAGGAAGAGGCTGTACTGAGGGGTGCTAGGGCAAGACTTGACAGTGGGATATGATGAGAAATGTATGGACAGATCTATGATCAAAACCTGGGCCAGTCACTGCTGACCAGTTGTGTAGTCTTAGGTATTAATAATTTATTGCATCTTTGAGATTCAGATTCCTCATCTGTAGAAGCTGTTAGACTTAATACATGCATCTTATGTTTCTGATAGGGCTTAAATGAGATGATATTGATACTGGAGTTTCAGGCTCTTGGTCTCGGATTCAAAGAATGAATCTATGGACCACAGGATTAGTGGTTAGTCAGGATTTATTCACAGAAACAAAAATTACAACAACTACAAAAAACCAAACCTCCTGGCAGAGAGTACTTAGGAGGGGAACAAGCTCTCCTGCTCCCTCTTAGAGGTCTGTCCTCAGGCTCTCTGTTCAGGGGGTTATATAGTGGCAGGGGTTGTTTTGATTGAACTCAATGTTGATTTTTAGGGCTGGAATCTTTGTCAGTTACAGCCAACTGTCCAATGAAGTCTCAGGCCTTGGAAAAATACATGAAATTGACTAGCCAAAACTGGGGGTGTGAGGGTGGGGGAGACAGCAAGGCGCCAGTGTCTCCCCTGAAGGTGTTCTCTGGCCCTTCCAGCAAGCTAGTTCCTCCATCCACTGCAGCATCAACACCTCCAGGGCTAAGGCGGCAGGTCATGGGGCTGCCTTATCCTGCATCAGTACGTAAAGGTAAATGGCATGAGACTAAGTATACAATGGATACTCAATATTTATGTGCACTTTTAATTACCTTTGGTCATCATCGAAAATAGGGAGTGAGATTAGGAAGACCTCAGGGATGAGTGTAAGGTTTATGTCTTGCACAAGTGGGTAGATGGTAAACAAGAGTGGATCACATTTCTCAAGGAAGAAAACATTTAATTTTTTTTTTCAGGGTAACAAAGAGAGATTTTATTAAGGAAAAAGAAAAAGAATGTTTAGAGCACTTCTAAAGCATGTTGGAAGTGGGTCCCTCTCATGAAGGAGAGAAGGTGAGGGAGATGAAGACATTGAATTCACTTTGAGACTTGCTTATATAGAGCTCTAGGCCATGATGCAAAATTTACAGATTGTCATTGTTAGTTTTCTTTATTTGGATGAGGCTATAATTTCACCTGTGGCCATCCTTATCTTACTTCTCTTATAATATTGTGGCCTAGGAAACACATGCTAGATGGCTGTCTGATGTTAATGGATCCCCCAACACTACCATGAACCTCCATCCTATCTCGCCACCTTGGAGCCTCCCCAGGGTAAGCAGCATGGTGGAGGGCTCTTTCTTAGATCTTCCCTACCTATAGTTCTCCAGCTGATAGTCATTTCTCTACTTTTCCCCTTCCCAACTTGGAAAGTCTTTATCTAGCCTGGGGGTAGGGTGGGAGGTTGATGTTAGTGGGAGTGGCAATTAAAACAGGTCAGCAAACATCTTCCCAAATCTTTCTGTCTCATACCTCTACCAAGGCTTTTGAATTTGAAAGACAACCTGTCCTTTCTGCTAGTGTGTGGTTTTGTTTCTTTCTTTTTTACTTTTTTTTTTCTAATGCAATAGAAGAGACTTGGTATAGGAGAGGACAGAGAGAAAAAAAAACCATATTCTGGAACAAATACTTCACTAAAATATTTTGACATACCGGAATAAGGTTTTTATCTCTCCCAAATCTATACAATTGCTTCTCACATCCGCCAAGACAGTCATAGGTAAGAAACCTCAAATTAGAATAAAGAGTGTCTACTTCTTTAATCTGATTCCTTCTGTGGAGGTAATGAGAAGAGGTGAAGTGTCAACCAAATTCTGAAAACTTGCTTTCAAGTACTTGAGGCCGGAATATAAAACTAGATATTTTCCCAGGGTTGACTAACTTGGGAACCGAACCTCAGAGGTCGTGTAGAAAATTTCCCAGGGACATTCAAGGTAGCCCCTACTCTCTGTTGTGTAAGTAAAAGGAAAAACTTAAAAAGCTGCCAGGCACTGGGAGCTTATGTGTTGAGCTCTGGCTCTGCCTTGTGGAACTGCACAAGAGGGTCCCCCATGCCCAGATGGGTCGCTACCCTCCTCCCTCTGTGGAATGTATTTCTTCATGCATTCCTTTCTCCTTCACCTGCTCACCTCTTAACATGGATGTTTTTTCATATACTCCCTACATTTTTCTGTGTGCATAAGGGCAGAGAAATAAATACAAGAATAAATCGTAGTTCTTGTGTATTTACAGGTAATGGTAGGAGGTGGGAGAAGGGAAACAGAACGGGTTTAAACCTCTGTAGTGTCTAGCTCCACCTGGACTAAATGGTCTGACCCAAATGCAGAGAAAACTATTCTGAAACATTTAGACGGTGATTTTTGATTTCAAATACAAGAAAAAGTGATTTTTTTCCAAGTGGGAGTAAGTTACATTGTTTTCTCTATCGGATCAGAGACGAATTTTCAATGCCTGAATAACAAATATAATCATCACTGCTACCCTTTTCTTCTGTGCCAGATCTTTATATTCTAATTAATCCTTGTAACAAATCAGTATGGTAGGTGATGTTATTCCTACCTTACGTGTAGGGAAGCTTCGCATAAGTTCTGAGAGTTCAAACAACTTGCCTGAAGACACACAGTGAGAAATTGTTCATGGGGACTAGAAACTAAGTCTTCATAACTCTCAAAATCACACATCCCCACCGCACCCGTGTGTCTCATATGCCTCCTAATAATTCGCATTGTTCTGAGCTTGTCGGAAATGTGGTAGGATAGAGAGGTTTGGGAGAAAATATTCAACTAATAGGAGCCTCTCTCTTTTCCACCCACAATGCTTTGTCACACTGCTCCCTCTGGATCAGCCTTATCATGGCAGTGACTTCTATTTTTTTTTTTTTTTTTTTGAGACAGAGCCTCAAGCTGTCACCCTGGGTAGAGTGCCATGGCATCACAGCTCATAGCAACCTCCAACTTCTGGGCTCAAGAGATTCTGCTGCCTCTGCCTCCCAAGTAGCTGGCCTACAGGTGCCTTGCCACAATGCCTGGCTATTTTTTTTTTATTGCAGCCATCATTGTTGCTTGGCGGGCCCGGGCTGGATTCGAACCTGCCAGCTCAGGTGTATGTGGCTGGTGCTTTAGCCACTTGAGCCACAGGCTCCAAGCCATGGCAGTGACTTCTATGAGTAATGACGACTGTGTGTGGAAATCAAAATGACAGCCACAGACACTCGGTGTTTCCTATGTGCCAGATATTTTTCTGTGCTTTAGATCTTAATTATCAATTCTTACAATAACCCTATGGAGTGGGTATTAGTATTATTGTCTTCCTTTGAGAGATGAGAAAACTGGTTTCAAAGTGGTAAAGCAATTTTCCTAAGATTTCACCACTATTAAACAAAGTCACTGGGATTTGAATTCTGACTGTGTTCTTTAACACTATGGGAATGGGCTCGGCGCCTGTGGCTCAATCGGCTAGGGTGCCAGCCATGTACACCTAAGGTGGCGGGTTCGAATCCCCAGCCCGGGCCCGCCAAACAACATGATGGCTGCAACCAAAAAATGGCCGGGTGTTGTGGTAGGCACCTGTGTTCCCAGCTACTTGGGAGGCTGAGGCAGGAGACTCGCTTGGGCTCAGGAGTTGGAGGTTGCTGTGAGCTGTGATGCCATGGCACTCTGCCCGGGGGATAGCTTGAGGCTCCGTCTCAAAAAAAAAAAAAAAAAAAACTATGGGAATGGCTAGTCATACATTAGAGAGTAAAAAGTTACTTCTTTAATTTAAAATGCAGTTTTGCATCAATTTATACATCAGTCAGAGCTCCTTATACTGCAGGGGACCAAAAAACCCTATACACTGCTGAGAAGTCCAGAGGCTTCAGCAAGTTTTGCTCCAATGGCTCATAAGATGCCACCAACGACCTGACTTCCTTCCGTGTTCCTACTCTGCTTCGGTGGAATGGCTGCAGCCTTTAGCTTTACTCACTGGCTGCGTGGGTTTTTACCCTGCTTTAACTCTATGATGACAAGGGACTGCGGTGAGTCCAAGCCCAACATCACCACATCATTCCAACAGGAGAAGAATGAAAACTTGCCTTTCTTCAAGAGCCAGCAAACATCTTCTGCCTCCAATTAGGTTGCCTGTTCATGTACAAATCATGGATGGTGGATGAGAGAAGATAATTACCTTCAGATCATTGGGACTCACTTTGAAACTCAGCCAACCCACATGTCCAGCAATGAGAGGAGGGTGGTTGCCCAAAGCAAGTGCAGTGGCTGTTTCCTGGAGGCAGAATGCACACTAGACAAGGAAAGAGCAGCTGTCCACTGTACCCACCTTCTTACAAGCTAGAAGGGTTGATATTTTGTTGTTTTTCTAAGAATTTCTTACATGTATATACATTTTGTTCTGTTTCTTCAGTTACCACTATGGCCTAAGCAATTCCCCATGTTTTAAAAGCTCATTTTACTAACTACACTCATGGTGCTTTCATTAGATCAATGAAATGTCCCAATAAATTCCACAGATACAGATATCAGGAGTAGACATAACCAGATGCTATTGGAGCCTCAGATTAGCCTGGTATAATCCTGAAAGGGGATAGCTGCCAGCTGCTCCCTACTGCTCCCTCCTCTCCTCCAGCCAGGCCTTAAGCCTCATCTCTGATACTGATATATACACTCTCATGGCCTGAGAAACTTCCTGTCTTGGGCAAAAAGGCCAAAAAGTGGGAAAAAATTAATTAGAATTAAGCAGATCATGGGTGGACAGAGCTACCGCCGCATGACCCTGAAAACCCTCAGTGTGCCCAGGCAGCTGCCTCTGAGGAAATACAGAATTGCCTCTGTGCGAGGTGGTTCTCATTTTGCTTGGAATTTTCACAAGGAAGAAGGCCAATTGCTTTAAGAAGGCCAGAATGTTTCAGATCCCAAATTTCTGGGTCCAAACTCATTCATTTGTGCTTTTTCTAAATAGAACAGTCGAGTTGAACCCGTGGATTAACAGCTGACATTGTGCCAACCAAAATATTTCTCTTGTTTGAGGTAACTAATGCATTCCCATAATTCTTCTCAAGCCCTTCGCACATAAGGAAACAGGGTGCATCATTCAAACTGCCCTAGAGGAAATTGTAGGTAGCCTTTGTAAAACCTCCCTTCTAGAAGGGAGGAAGGAGACTATACCAACAGAGAGAATTATTAATTGCTGTTTTGTGCCTTTGGATAGCTTGGTGCTTGTGTGTTACTGAAGTTCACAGTGCTAACATTATACGCAAGGGGGCCAGGCTTGGGTCAAGGGCTGTGTGGCTGCTGGCTCTAATTTCTGTTCCACTGGGCCTCGGGAGAAGCAACCAGTTAGGCAAACAGAGCCAAGAACACCATCTTTAACATCTTAGACAACTAGCAATTCTTTGTGACGGTGAGTCTGAGAGGAATCTCTGGACACAGGAGAAAATCAGGCGGCTCTACTACCTATTAGCGCTATAACTTGATTTTTTTCCTTCTTTTTATTGTTATTTTTATTTTAATTTGAGACAGAGTCCCACTCTCTCTCCTTGAGTAAAATGCCATGGTGTCATAGCTCACAGCAACCTCAAACTCTTGAGCTCAAGTGATCCTCTTGCCTCAGCCTTCCAAGTAGCTGGGACTACAGGCATGAGCTATGACACCTGACTATTATTAGTAGAGACAGGGTTTGGCTCTTTCTCAAGTTAGTCTGAACTCCTGAGCTCAAGCAATCCATTTGCCTTCACCTCCCAAAGTCCTAGGATTATTGGCGTAAGCCACTGCTCCTGGCCCAGCTCTATAACTTTATAGACAGATTATATGTCTCATCTTAATCTCTGTTTCCTTATGTGTATAAGCTCTTTGAAAAACTTTATTATTATAGGTCAGGTATGGTGGCTCACACCTATAATTCTAGCACTCTGTGAGGCAAAGGCAGGTAGATTGCTTAGCTCAGGAGTTCAAGACCAGCCTGAGCAAGTGCGAGACCCCATCTCTACTAAAAATAGAAAAAACTAGCCTGGTGTTGTGTCAGATGCCTGTAGTCCCAATTATTTAGATTGTTTGAGTCCAGGCGTTTGAGGTTTCTGGGAGTTATGATACCCCAGGGCACTCTACCCAGGGTGACAGAGTAACACTCTTTCTCAAAAAGAAAAAGTTTATTATTATTTAAAAAATATTTTCTTGGGGATTATGGGTGGAGGCAGGATGCAGGGCTGTTCTCCTTACCCCAACCCCTGTAACCCTAATGGGAATACAATCTTTTTAAACAAGTTATTATGAAATATAAATAAGATAATATATGTGAAAGTGCTTTATGTGGAAAAATTCATAGTTTTATTATGTATTATGATTGTTATTATGATCGTTATTAATAATAAGTTTAATCATTGTAGACTTATAGATTGATCAGTATACTGTGATAACTATTGGGGGTCCATGACTTAAGATCTAAAAATTACCATGAGAATGTCAGACCCTTATGCTACAAGCACACGCACACTTGCAATTTGTTTAGTTGATGACATTGGTACTTGGTTCCAATCAGTCTGTGGTTCAAAGTTTTAGTTAATGGCAGAATCGAGATGACAACCCGCTGTTCCAAGTAAAATGTGATATATGACCGAGTGAATTGAAGCATCTGGTGTCTGATGGTAAATCCTAAGGTGATTCTATCACGCGTAGATATAGACTCTTGCTAGCAAATAACTGAGGTTCTTGAGTAAATAATTGAGGTTGAACTTGATGATGACCATACAGAGGTTGTTCAGGGAAAGAATCACCAATTGATTTTGTCAATTTTTTATTACTATTATCTATAGAAGTATTATTTAGAAAATATTGCCATCATATAATTCTTATTAATTGGTTATGATAAATAATACCCATGATTTATTACCCATATGTGCCAAGTAGTCTACTTAAATCAAATAACTGAATCCTCTCACCCATCTGGGACCTGGTATTACATTCGCATTTCACAGGTGAAATCAAAACTCAGAGACGCTAGGGAATTTGCTCAAGGTCAGAGCCAGGTCAGAGTCAGGTCTGCGTGACACTGAAGCCCAGGCTCTTTCCACCACTTTCACTTAGTATGGATGACCCAAAGACTAAGGTTGTTTCCTTGATGACCATGGCTTTAATTCCCAGCCAACTTAATTAATTAATTTTATTTTTGAGATAAGAGTCTTACTTTGTTGCCCTTGGTAGAGTGCCATGGCATCATAGCTCACAACAACCTCAAACTCTTGGGCTCAAGTGATCCTCTTGTCTCAGTTTTTCATTTTTAGTAAAGAGGGGTCTCACTGTTGCTCCGGCTGGTCTTGAACTTGTGAGCTCAAGCAATCCACTCACATCACCCTCCCAGAGTGCTAAGATTTTAAGTGTGAGCCACTGCACCTGGCCCTAGGATGGTATTATATTTTAAATGCTATATGGGCAACTGAGAGAAGAATCAGTACAGTCAGCACACACATATTAGGATAACTGGTAAGTTCAGTTGGGGGCCCAAGTGAATTTACCAGTTATCATAATCATGTGTGTGTTGAGCCACCTGCCCAGCCTCCCAGCCAATTTTCAAACAAAAGTGTTCGAGCATTAGCTATCCTCAATGATCCACACTGTTAATAGTCTCCATCGCAAACAAGAATTTATCATTCTTCCTTCTCACAGTGAATTCACATTGGGTTTTCACTCCAGGTCTCCAAGTCTTCCTCTTTATTCTTGTCCTCTTTTTTTCAACGTTCATAAGCACTCTAGGTTCCTTCCTCGAATGTGAAGGGAGAAGAAAAGAATCATGATGTTAAGTTATAGTCAAATATGGAAGCTTTGGTCTGAATAAACATAAGAGGCAGAGATTAGGGCAAACTCTCAGGTTAAATAGCATCTGGTTACCACTTGGCATTAAAGCATGACAACAAATACTTTTCAGACAACTAACTGAAACACAGCCTTGCCCCTCTTTTTCTTGGGAACTGTATACATACTTGAACATTAAATAAAGTGTCTTGCAGAAGAAGATGACAAGTTTTTCCACAGTTCAACAATGTGACTGAAATGATCTTTATGTGTAGAAGAATCCCACTGTACTTTTCTTTGGAGAACCTCATTATATGTGCAGAGCACATGGGTTGCCAGGGGGTGGGCAGATGACTCAGTCCGAGTCAGAACATCTCTCTTTGAGGCCTGGCTCTGTGACTTCCTGACCATGCAGTCTTTGCCAAATCACATAATCACTCTGAATTTCACTTTCTAATTGGTAAAAAGCGACTAACAAAGGCTGTCTCATTTGGTGTGAGGGCCAAATGAGAGAAGGATGCGAAAGAGTTTTCTAAACTGTAAAGAGCTGGGCAGATGTAAAGAATTAACCATCTATGAGAAAGTAGCAGGCTGGGGAGATGGGGGTGGGGGAATGTGTGCTAAGGAGGATGAGGGCAATTTTTATATTCAGTTGTAGGGAAGGCAGAAAGCCAGGGCAAAGCTACTCTCGCTAGCTACACTTGAAACCCCAGTTTCCTCTCTTCACTATTTATTAACTGCCCTGCTTATGAGCAGGGAAGTACAGGCCTTTCACCTCCCACAGTCTCCCACAATCACAAGGAGGAGGGAGCCAGCGCTGAGCCACAGAGAAGCTGAGCTGCCAACAATCACTACTGTTTATTAAGTTCTTCCCGTGTGCCAGGCACGATGCCAAGTGTTTTCCATGCACTATCTTATTTATTTCTCATGTCAGAAAACGAGATAGTTCTGATTATTGCTCCCCATTTCGCAGGTGAGGAAGCTGAGGGTAAGAGAAGTCAAATAACTTGATCGAGATTTTAATGAAACAGCAGTCTGCACGGAGGGTCAATCTAGGTGGTCTGATTCCAAAACCCACGTCATCCTCAAACACTAGGCTCACCTATGTCCGCACACTCTCAGCATCCTGCCACCAAACACAGCCCCATTGGCGGTATCCAGTTTCCAAAGAGAGCAAATACAGAGGAGGGGGTTGGGTGCTGATGCCAACCTGGCCTGGCGACTCCATTTCCTACTCACCACACAGACCTCTGGTGGCACAATAATGTTCTGTTCCGCGGGATTGACTAAGCATTTGTCTGGTAACCTGTATCTTTTTGCTCCTAGAGATTCTGGCCAATGGATACCATAAAGTTATTTAATTCTAGTGGGGCCACAGTGGGATTAGCGCTGTAATTAAGGCAGGATTTGGTGAGGTCATAGCCCCAGAATACCTGGGACCTGAGGATGGGGGTAGTTGCTAACAGTGGCAGCGGTTAGTCCCCCGACTACGTCCCTGTCCCTCATCTCCAAAGACCAATGGAGTCACTGTCTACAGCAAACACTTACTTGGCATCCGTGGAGTGCCAGATACATAACATACAATAAGCCACTTAAGATGCGAGAGAAAGCAGAGTATGATGAAAACAGACTGGTGCTTCAGTAAGTAAATGAAACTGAATTCTAAAGAGAAGACACTTAGGGATGGAGTTGTCAGGGTGACATTTAGGAAGGAGGGCATGAATCGGAATTTGAAGAGTAGGTGGGGTTTGACTAAATGAAAAGGGGTGGGGATTGAAAGGGGAAATGTCAGAGGAGCCCACACTGTGGGAGAAAGTACAGGTGTGAATGTCAATTCAAAACAAGTGGAAAGGAGGACTGGTGCATTAGAATGCTTTTAGCTAAACAGGAATTTCTTAAACAAGGCCAGTGCCATGGCTCATGCCTATAATTTCAGCATTTTGAGAGGCTTGAGCGGGAGGATCACTTGAGGCCTGGATAACAAAATGAGACCCCATCACTACAAAAAAAAAATTTTTTTTTAATTAGCCAGATGTGCAGTGTGTACCTGTAATCCCAACTACTGGGGAGGCTGAGGCAGGAGGATTGCTGGAGCCCAGGCCGAAGGTTGCAGTGAGTTATGATCATGTCACTGGGCTATGGGTGACAGAGATGCTGTGCCTAAAAAAAAAAATGGCTTAGGCTTGGCACCTATGGCTCAAGCGGCTAAGGCACAAGCCACATACACCTGAGCTGGTGGGTTCTAATCTAGCCCAGGCCTGCCACACAACAATGATGGCTGCAACCAAAAAATAACTGTTGTGGTGGGTGCCTATGGTCCCAGCTACTTGGAAGGCGGAGGCAGGAGACTTGCTTGAGCCCAGGAGTTGGAGGTTGTTGAGAGCCATGATGCCATGACCCAGGGCAACAACTTGAGGCTCTGTCTCAAAAAAAAAGATGGCTTAAATAAATTTATCTGTGGACTATTTTCACAGAGTCCAAAGTTAAAATGGATTGCCATATTCAGCAGCCAAACAGTGCCTTTAAAGGCCAAATCCTTTTCATGTCTCTGCTGTGTAGTTCAGAGTCATCTTCAAAATCAGGCAGTGTGCTCCCCTGTTTCATACCCAAGAAGAGAGAGATTGATTTATCTTTCAAAGAAATCATAAACTAACCACTCTCCGTATATTTCATTGACTCAAACTGGTTTTAGATCTGCTTGTTCTAAACCTATCACCGATAAAGGAAATGAAATATTATGATTGGCTTAGACCAGCGGGCTCAAGCTTTGGCTTGCACCACAATCACCTTGAGGGCTTATAAAAATATATATTGCTGCTTGCTTTGCCTCAGGTTCTGATTCAGTACGTCTGGCATTGGAATTTGTATTTATACCAAGTTACCATATGATCTGGTGCTGCTGGTCTGAGGCCTCAACTTTGAGAGCCACTGTTGTAGAATAATTGGTTGGGGTATCATGAATATTGGGGTGTCAACCACAATGTCGTCTTTGAGTTCAAGTCACAGGGACTTTTCTCTACATGTGAACACAGACTAGCAAATTAGGATCCATCAATAAAACGTGTAATTCCAACTGGGTGATCTTTGTCCTGTGTCTAAGGATCTAAGAGAGAGAAAAAGAGGGAGAAGGGGAGACAGAGAAAGGAAATCTATCAGTTATCAACCACACTTTACATTGTTGGATCCAGACTGATGTGTGTTAAGAGCATTGCTTTTTATGTATATGGAAATTATTCTTTACTCGACATAACTACAGTTTTTGCTATCCTTTTTGATTAATATTTTTTAACATTATGATTTATTTTATGAAATAATAAGGGATTGATTGCCACTAATTCATTTTATGCCTCATGTTCGTTGACTTAGAGTTCTTACAAAAATATGAAACATATTTTGTATTAAGCTAAAAGGTCATATTTTTAAAACTTTGATCATAATGTGGCTCATAGTAAAAACAGAGTTCAGAAATATAAATGGAATTTGTGGCCAAGTATTTCTGGTTCATCCAGAACTAAAAGTTTTTATTGAAAATTAACAACATCTGGCAGTCTTAGTCCAGGCCATATAATTTTGGGAAGCAAAGTAGTAAAAGACTATCCCTGTTTTTCTTTTTAAATCTAGTTTATTTTTCTTGGCTTTTTCTACCTAAAGGTTAGCAAAGACTGAATTTGAAACTCTATTACCTAGCAGACACCTCCAATCTTACGGAATCAGATTTAACTTCCTCAAGCTCTTTCTTAAGAAACTGATAACAAGCCGTGTTTGGGATGCCGAGTAAGAATTTACTTAAACCACTTCCTTCCAACCCCAGGCAGAATCACAAACCTAAGCACAAATCAGATGAGAATCGTAGCCACCTCACTGCTCTTTGCAAAAGCATGAATTGTGAAATTTTAGTTAATCCCAGATCATTTGAACTTTGTTGTTTTAAAACTTTTAGTAGACTTTCTTTTTATGCCCAAATAACCACATCTGGTTCCAATCCTTCAGGATAGGGACAACTTGGGGTGAGGGTAGCAGAATAGCAACATTTAAAGAGTTCAAACATGGTAGAATTTTTTGAGCTGGGGAGATTCCAGCATTGTTTCATTCTTAATTTCCATTCATTGTAGGAATCTCCTTAATATACCTGAAAGATGGTTTTTAAAATTTAGTTGCTGGGCTCGGCGCCTGTAGCTCTAGCAGCTAAGGTGCCAGCCACATACACCAGAGCTGGCGGGTTTGAATCCAGCCCAGGCCTGCCAAACAACAATGACAACTACAACCAAAAAATAGCCAGGCATTGTGGCAGGCACCTCCCAGCTACCTGGGAGGCTGAGGCAAAAGACTCGCTTAAGTCCAGGAGTTGGAGGTTGCTGTGAGCTGTGACGCTACAGCACTCTACCCAGGGTGACAGCTTGAGGCTCTGTCTCAAAAATAATAATAATAAAATAAAAAATAAATAACAACAAACAAAAAATAATTAAAAAATAAAATTTAGTTGCTGATTCCGGTTACAGGGAGGCCAGAGCTTCAGAGGGTGGGCAGTTGATTTCACGATTTGAATAGCTTTAGCTTTAGCCAGAGTTTTTCTTGTAGTGAGTCACAATGCATTTTTGCTTTAGAGCACTACAGATTATCCTATGGACTGAATTTTGCCCCCCCAAACTCATCCGTTGAAGTCCCAACCCCCAATATGACTATATTTAGAGGTTAATGAAGGCAAAACTTGAGGTCGTAATGGTGGGATCTCTAAGGAAAGGCCATCTGGGGACACAGTGAGGAACCGTGGCCATTTGCAAATCATGAAGAGAGCCCTCGCCAGAAATAAAATATTCTGGTGCTTTGATGTGGGACTTCCCAGTCTCCAAACTGTGGAAATCAATTTCTGTTGTTTAAGCTACCCAGGCTACGGGGTTTTGTTATGGCAGCCTGGATAGACTGAGGTACATTATATGTGCTGCCTTTTCTATACCAGCTTTCCCAGTCATCATGCCCATCCTCACATTTACAGTTTAAAATTAAGCTTCACAGCGAGTTCCATTCTTCTTTATCTGATTTGATGTCCAGGTTGCTCTCCAGACCGACTGCCCACTCTGAAGTCACTCCAGTTTGTGTTTTCGTCGTCAAACTGAGGGACATGTCGAGAACACAATAGTCTTAAGTGCATTCTGACTAAGGTAGAACACGTTAAAACATAACTTTCTGTGAGCTAGAGTCCGTATCTTCTTGTGGGTCACATGTAATGTTGGTTTTGCTTTTTCAGAAAATATATGTTGGTTAAAGTTGTGGTCACCTGAAATCTGCATATTTTTTAGATAAGCTTCTTCCTGAGGCCTTGTAATTCACTCAGTTCTTGGATTATCAAATATGAAACTATATGAAAAAAATGTGAAAGTTTAAAGAAAACTGATTTTTCACCATATAGATGTGAAATCCAAAAGCCAGTTGGTTTAATGGTGAAATGCATTCTGTATTCAAAAGCTGGCCCTGAGTAAAGACCTTCCTATTCAAAAGTTGATGCTCTGTAAAGGATTCTGGACTGAGTGTTAGCAGCTTTTAACCCCCAGCTTTACAAGTGGCTTTCAGCAAGCCACTCACTCTTTCTGAGCCTGAGTTTTCTTATCTGTAAGGAAGCATTTGTACTAAATTCATGGATTTTTTAGGTCTGAGATTTCATAGACTATACAATTAAGATAATGAACAAAAAGTGAGCTTGTGGCTGTCATCACAGCTACTCAGAGGGCAGAGGCGGGGGATCACTACTTGTGCCCAGGAGTTCCATCTGAGCTGCAGTATACTCTAGCCTGGGCAATAGAATAAGACCCTGTCTCTAAAAAACAAGCAACGTCCCCAAACAAAACTGAAATGAAAAAAATATATATGTGGGTGCTTTGCAGATACTTTTTTTTTTTTGAGACAGAGCCTCAAGCTATCCCCCTGGGTAGAGTGCCATAGCATCACAGCTCATAGCAACCTCCAACTCCTGGGCTCAAGCGAGTCTCCTGCCTCCGCCTCCCAAGTAGCTGGGACCACAAGGCGCCCGCCACAACGCGCAGTCATTTTTTGGTTGCAGCCA
>CAUYQV010135176.1:0-11238 GCA_963574575.1 Galagoides demidoff
AGGCAATTTTCTTGCCTCAGCCTCCCAAGTAGCTGAGACTACAGGCGCCTGCCACAACACCCAGCTATTTTTTTGTTGCAATTTGGCCGGGGCCAGGTTTGAACCTGCCACCTCAGTATATGGGGTCGGCACCCTACTCACTGAGCCACAGGTGCCGCCCTTTGTGTCTGTTCTTATCTGCCCACTTCCCATCTACATCTCAACCCTTAACAACCACAAAGGCAGGTTTCTTGGACAAATTTCAGATTTCATTCTTTCTACAATCCTTTTGAGAACCTACAATGAACCACACAAGTAGGGGAAATAACTCAAGTTTGAAGCCCAAAATTCCACACTTCAGTGTGACTCAAGGTTAAGCAGCTTATTTACCAGGGTTAGCAGCATGTAAATGTTCCCCCCAAAATCCACTGTTTATAGAGCTCCTTCAAAACAGGAGCCATGTCCAAGTTTCAACAAAAATTAAAAGTTACAATCATCATGCTCAGAGTGAAAAAGAAAAATCAACCTTTACAGAACTGAATTCTTCTCAGGCTTAAATAAATGATCCTATATAATAATCAAAAGGCCAAGTTACCAAAAGAGATTTTATATATGAATTATATTCAGGAAAAATTAGCAAGATCTTTTAAGGTATTTTAGGATGGGCATGTTTTTCTCAATATGAAAATAAATCAAAATATCATGTCATACCATTTCTTGTGAAACATAATCTGGGCTTTTGGTATCAGCAGAATAAAAAGAAAAGTCATAGGTGAATGTCTTGGTTCGTTCTCTTCCTGAGTCCCCAGTTCCTCCTTCTGGTATCTAGAAAGAGATGATTATTATAATAGTAACAAAATACAGTACACAGAATAATAGCAATATAAAGAGCACTGCCATTTGACACATAACCCAAATAGGGAAATAAGAAATCTTTCCTCCTAAGAAATATTAAATTAAATGATCACTACTTTCCATATTTATACCCTAGATTAAAAGCACCTACTTCTTTCTAGCTTCCATAAAAAACTAAATAAATAAAACCTAAATACTACCTAAACTCCTTCCAACAATCAAAGTTCTCTGACCTGTGACCCAGGAGTACTATTCTGGCCTTTTTTCATTACTATTAATTTCTAAGAGCTCAATGCTCCAGCTAGACTCTGTTTTTCCAGGTTCAATTATTTTTATTTACTGTTTCCTCCTCCTTAAGTCCTCCCAAGCTGGGCTCTGCACAACTCCAGGGGGTGCTATTCACCTGGATCACAATGCCACCAGCCCCTCCAGAGATCTGGTGCACCCTCTGAAAACGCCAGGTCCTCTTTCATGATGCTTCTTCCCTCGAGCACTCTGTGCAAAAGTAGTTTCTCCCACCTCCGACAACCTAGACTCCTAGGACACATTATAGCGTGAACTTACTCCAGATGTTTGCATAGATCTTGTCTGCCTTGCTATATGCTTAAAGTGAACATAAAAAGCCTTGTTTAAAAATCTTCACATTTGGCTCGGTGAGTAGGGCGCCGGCCACATACACCAAAGCTGGCAGGTTCAAGGCCTCACCCAGGCCTGCTAAAAGGACAATGACAACTTTAACTAAAAAAAAAAAAATAGCCGGGGCATTGTGGCGAGCGCCTGTAGTCCCAGCTACTAGGGAGGCTGAGGCAAGAGAATCACCTAAGCCTAAAAGGTTGAGGTTGCTGTGAGCTGTGACACCATGCAGCCAACCAAGGGTGACAAAGTGAGACTCTGTCTCAAAAAAATGAAAAATCTTCACATTCCCACAAAGCCCCAAATAGTTCCTTGGAAATATGCCCAACAGCTTTCAATGAGCACTACATTTTCCAACATGATTCACCTATTCTAAAGAAATATTGTTACAATACTCACTGAAACATCAAAAATCGGGACGTCTATTCTGGTTGCTCAAATCAGGTAAAAAAACCAAAGGGCAACAGCGTAACTGAGGAAAATAAATGCCACAGTGTACAAAGAAAGGAGGCCACTCAAGGCCAGGGGGCTTTACAAAAGCGCTGTGAGCAGGAGAGATGCATGAAGCAAAGAAAAGGTGACCCCCAGCAGGGAACACAGGAGTGGTAACTGGTGGAAATGTGGGAAGATGCAGGAGCCAGAGGACAGAGAGCTCAGTGCAGGCCAGACAGAGCTGGGGCAGGCAGCACCGACACACAGGATCGTGCTATGCGGAGAAAACATCCCAGGAAGAATGCGTCAGGTAAGGGGACACCAGAGCCCCAAAGGAGGCCTACCAATGATCCCCAGCACCGCCCAGCTGGAAGATAGGAGCATTCCCCAGCTCCTATCGCTACAGAGCAACTTGCACTACTTTAAAATCGGACCTCAAAGTGTCCTGTCTCTAGAGGCAAAAATTAACAGAAATCTGTTCCTCAAACATGAACAGGAGTCAGAGCTGTACTTGACGGAGGAGCAGCAGGCCTCAGAAACCCAAAGTTACACTGCTGAACCCAACCATCAGGTCATTTCTTTGGTATTAATTTTATACCCTTGTTTACCTAATAAGTGAAAAGTATTCAGGATCCTGAACAAATTCATTGACCAAAGAAACACATAAGATTTCTTTTCTTTGAGGCGGAGTTCCACTCAGTGGCCCTGGGAGCAGAGTGCAGTGGCATCATCACAGCTATCTGCACCCTCAGACTCCTGAGCGTAAGAGATCCTCCCATCTCTGCCCCCACGTAGCTGGGACTGCAAGTGTGTACCACCACACCTGGCTAGTTTTTTTAATTTTTGGTAGAGATGGGGTTTCCCTCTTGTTCAGGCTGGTCTTGAACTCCTGACCTTAAGCAACTTCCTTAAGCCTTAAAACACCAGCCAGAGTGATAGGATTATAGGCATTAGCCACTGCCCTCAGCCACAAACAGGGTATTTTAAGGGCAAAGGAAGGAAGAGCTTGCCACTCTGGAAAAGAATATTTTTTCCCATTTTTTTCCCCAGGAAAGAGAATTGCTTACTTTAATTTTTTACCTGTGGATTTTTGAACAATATCAGCTCTTTTTTAGGATTACAAACATGATGATTTGAATTAAAAATGGAAACAAATCTACACCCGAAGCTTATTTAAATTCACAGAAAGCAGTCAATTTCCAGCAAATGCTCCAGCACAAGGACTCAGGATGAAAATGCTGAGGGTCTCCTTCCAGATGGAATAAAACCAGGGGTAGGAGTGGAGACTGGAGATCACTCTTCCGCCTCAGGCCTGAGCCCAGGCCAGGAACATGCTGGTGTGTCGGCTGCACTAGAGGAGAGCCTCAGAACAGCAGACTTGCTTTCTTCACCCACTAGTCACCCCACAGGATACCAAACGGAGGCCCTGGGAACTGGAGCAAGGCCAGGTCACTACTTGCCTTTAAGTTGGTGATGGTTGTTTTGCTTTTCTCCATCTGAATAATGAACTTGGCCTCCAAGTCCCTTTCCCTGCAACACAAATAATTCAATATTGGTTAGAAGAGAAAAGCTTTCCAAAAACAAAATAAAAATCACTTGCCTTTAGTTATTTTTTACATAAGGGGTTTGTTTTTAAGTGGAAATCTCTAATACCACCCTTCCCAAGTCCCTACTAACATAAATATGGAGATGCACAAAATAGACGTCACCATCAAAAGTTATAACTGATAAAAAATGTGTTGTCAAAACCTTATAGAACTTCCAACTATAAGCCAAAAGGGGCTGTGACTCATGAAAAAAAAGCAGCCCCACCCACCTGATTACAAGGAGAAAGACACTTCATCCCTGTGCCCAGGAGGAAATCTCAGAAGACAATGGGTGTGGCCACAAGCAGGTGCAGACAGGACACGCCCCTCCCCCACCTTCTTCCCACATCCACTCAGAAACTGCATTTCCCAGCAAATAGCAGACAGGAGGTCTAGAGAGCTCATAAAGAGTACAGTCTGCAGAATGCACACACAGCTATAGGAAGGAAGGCTACGCCACTGGACGAGCAGCGGGAAGACTCCACACACACACACACACACACACACACACACACACACACACACACACACACACACGGCACCACAAGGCCACCGGGCACAGTGTTGAGGGGAGAAAACAAGGTGGAGAAAAGTACACATAAGACATAGAATGCTACCATTTATACTGAAAAAATTTTTTAAACGTATGTATTTTTCAAAAGGCTACCTATGAAGAAAGAAGAAAATGGGATGGAGGGGCCAAGGACAAAAGCCTGGTTTCTGTGAATATACGATGACCTGTAAGTCATCTTTAGAAGGATAAAATAATTTAGCCAAAAATAAAGCAAAACAAATTTTTTAAACAACCAAAACCTCAGATTTAAGTTAAAGCAAGTGAACTTAATTGCACACCACAGTAGAAAGTAACTATAAAATGTAATCGGGTATGTTTTAAGGAAAAAAAGACCATGAAGAAATTTTAAACCATTTTTAATATCATATTTTTGTTGGTAAATTAAGTGGCCTACTGAGATGTCTGTGTACTGTGATAATACATGAGTAATTATGTTGATGCCCTTGAGAACCAAGATTTTTGAAGTGGTCGAACAGAGATACAAACGTAAGGCTGATGAGGTTAAAGTAGTCCTGAATCTGAATGAACTTTATCTAAATAGCATGAACATTATCTGAAACAGAAAAAAAATAAAAAATATGTCCACTGAAAAGGCCCAGAATTTTATGCTTACTTCGTAGCCTATAAATAATATTTGTCCACTAAAGTCAGGATTCCTAGAAGAAATTACTCCATCCAAATATCTGAACCATCTCCTCATACAAGGAAGAAGGACAACCACCAAAGATTATGGGGGCTGTGACAGGCAACTTCTGGGTCCAGATGACCCCCTCACTCCCGTGAGTGTGCTTTGGTCTAGTGAGTCACCTCCCATACCTAGAACACAAACACACCCAGCACACCTGTCCCTTCCCAGGGTTATGGCAAGACTGTAACCTCTGTCTTACTGCTCTCTCCTGTGCTCTCTCTCAGGGCCTTGGCAATGGGGAAAACCAGGTCACTTAGCCCTGTGGAGAGACCCACCCAACACCGAAAGGAAGCCGCCATCACCGGCAGTGTGCTAGCAGGTCAGCACATGCACGCACCTCGACCACACCAGGAAAAGACCAGAGAGATGACTAGGAGCCAGCAGATGCCCTGACTACAGTCTGTGAGGTCCTGAGCTTGGAGACCCTGCTAAACCCCACCCAGATTCTTGACCCACAGGGACTGGGAGATAAGATACACTGTTCTAAGCCTCTAAATTTTGGGGGAATTTGTTACACAGTAAGAGAAAACTAATATACAGGCTACATCAAAAGGACCCAGGAGCCAATCGGAATAAGTTCCTGCTAGCCAAAATTGAGAAATTCGGGCAGCAAAAAGGATAAAAGCTTAAGCATATGAACACATAATTAAAGAATAAAAACGCGGCTCGGCACCTGTGGCTCAAGCGGCTAAGGCACCAGCCACGTACACCTGAGCTGGTGGGTTTGAATCCAGCCTGGGTCGCCAAACAACAAGGACGGCTGCAACCAAAAAATAGCGGGTGTTGTGGCAGGCACCTGTAATCCCAGCTACTTGGGAGGTAGAGGCAGGAGACTCACTTGAGCTCAGGAGTTGGAGGTTGCTGTGAGCTATGATGCCACAGCACTCTACCTAGGGCAATAGCTTGAGGCTCTGTCTCAAAACAAATAAAAAAATAAAAATAAATAAAATTAAAAAAAAAAAAGAATAAAAACGCAATGGTATACCTGAAGCATTGAAGGATCCATCACATTATAATTGGTAAAAGAAATAATCAATCATCCACCCTGGATTTCCTAAACTATCTACTCTTTAAGGTAACAAAAATAGCTAGCAAAGGAAATTTTTCTTTTAGAGGTATTCCAGGTAATAATGAAGGATGGATGATAGAATAAAAATATCACTTTGTCACCTCTTCTTAAAGAATGGCTCTAGAGAGTGACCATAATGGCTGCCACCCCAGCCCCTGTGAGACAACCACAGGGTCTCAGGATGTATGACCCAATCAAAGTACCAGTGATGTAAGGTTCCCCTGTCCAGAGCTGGACAGGGACCCTCGATTTTCTAGGTCTGGACAAACAGGCCTTTTCCATACCACATTCTCTGGACTCAGGCAGGGTCTGAGAAAAGCAGCCCATCATTATTTCGTCTGAGGGATCCCTCCAGGAATGGACAGCATGCACCATGCTGCCACACCTGGGGCAGGGACTGTAAGGCCTTTGTTCGACTGCTAATACAGTCATTGCTAGTTGTTGCTGGCCCCTGGCCCACTATGACATATTCTGGACATGACATTCCCCAACAGCCCCTGCTGGCAAGCAGTATATGAACCCCCTAGACCAGCAGTTCTCAACCTGTGGGTTGCGACCCCTTTGTAACAATGAAAATACATCCTGCATATCAAATATTTACATTACGATTCATAACAGAAGCAAAATTAGAGTTATGAAGTAGCAATGAAAATAATTTTATTGTTGGGAGTCACCACAACATGAGGAACTGTTTTAAAGGGTCGTGGCTTTAGGAAGGTTGAGAATCACTGCCCTAGACAAAGGCCCACAGGGCTTCCCACTGGACTTGGGTTCCCTACCTCCACTGCCACAGGTTCTGTTGATCTTCTTTCCCTTATCTATCTCTTTCTCTGTCTTGTCACTTATCAGCGGAGTCCATGGTTTCATTCTTCAAACCCCGAGATCAAAAGCCTCCAATACAGAGAAATTCTGGCTACTCCAGCACCACTGCCCCAACCTGCCTCATCTCTCCCTCACCTGAGCAGCCTAGTCTGATCCAAGGCCGAGGCCGATCTATAGGGAACCACCAAGAAAGGCAAACCACAAGGGAATATGCCAAAATCATCAGCGGAGGGGACCCACAAAATGCAGCCTCTGGAAGGGCAACTGGATAAAACCACCCAGCAGACTCCAAAATGACAAGAGACCGCAGGAGTATAAAGATGGAAGAGAGACCCGTAGGTTAAGAAGACTTCAAGACTTCAACCAACTTGACCTTGATCCAAACAGAAAGGGCACTTTTAAAAATTATACCACATGTACAGGAACATTAACACTGACCATTTGATAATATTAAGGAATTATTACTTAGACATGTATTTTAAGCATGATAACAGTACTATAACTAAAAAAAAATCCTGAACTAGAGACACATACTGAAATATTTATGAATGAAATAATAGGATTCTGGAATTTATTTGAAATAATCCAAATGTGGGGAAACCAGCTTGGGGGCAACGTCCTGGCCACCTGAGGATAAACAGAGAGAGAATAAACAAGAGCCATAACAACTGAACCCAAAGCACAGCTGCAGTAAACACCACTCAAGAACTACAGAAGACCCCAGGGTCTGGGTGAACACTTCAGAGCCAGTCTGACAGAGGCCCCCCAGGGTCTGGGTGAATACTTCAAAGCCAGTCTGACAGAGGCCCCCCAGGGTCCGGGTGAACACTTCAGAGCCAGCCTGAGGGACGCCCCCCAGGGTCTGGGTGAACACTTCCGAGCCGGTCTGCACGAGGCTTCCATTCAGACCCACCAGGAGTCTGCAAGTCCACTATGGACACGAAAGTGAGAACAGCGTCAGGGACACCCAGTGTTCACGTGCGTGTAAAACAAATACTTCATAAAATTACACCTTACCCAAAAGCACTGGCCTGCCCAGCAAGAGAACTAAGCACACCCGATTTAGTTTGCCACATCTTGCCATTCCCACAGTGGATCACTTATCACTCACGCACTAACCCAGTGTGTTTAAATTTTTAATTATGAAACTGTTACTATCAACAAATACCTCTCATGGGCGGGACATGGTGCTCACTCCTGTAATCATAGCAGTCTGGGAGGCCAACATGGGAAGACTGCCTGATCTCAGGAGTTCAAGATCTGCCTGAGTACAAGTAACACCCTGTCTCTACTAAAAATAGAAAAACTAACCGAGCATTGTGGCAGGTGACTGTAGTGCCAGCTACTCAAGAGGCTGAGGCAAGAAGATCACTTGAGCCCAGGAGTTTGAGGTTGCTGTGAGCTATCACCTCATGGCACTCTGCCCAGGGTAACAGAGTGAGACTCTGTCTCAAATAAATAAATAAATAAATAAGAAACAAATACCTCTCATGAACACAAAATTATTCAGGTACCCAGGATCACTAGACATCACCAGGGCATGGCAGTGCTCACACTAATTTGTCAGACCTCCAGAATGGGAACCTGCATTTTAGAAGAGCAGTAAATGATTCTGGTAAACACATTATCCTCTGATATTACATTTTCCCTGACACAGTGATATAACTGATCTTACTGTTACAAAATGAACTTCACAATTTTATCTACTTCTTACACAGGGAAACTCGCTAACTTTCTCCTTTGACCTTTAAATTGTAGTTTTAAAATCACATGGCAGAATACAGATAGAACATGAGTCAGCTAACACTTTCTCTATTCTTTGCTCTTAAGTTGTACACTGGCTTCTGACCAAGAGCAAGAAATGTCTGACACAATCTGATCTAGGAAGTCAGGGAATGTCGTGACACCGGTGTTCCCTCATTCTCAGCACCTGCCAAACCATCAGCTTCTAGCCCTTTTTATACCCAGACTGCTTCCCAATGCCAACAGAAGGCCACAGCCAACAGTTGAAAATCATTTTCAAAAAAAAAACCATCACAGCTTATCAAGATTAAGGTGAAGACCATCTATTCCAGAAAGGAAATTTCACAAATAATTTCTTAGCTTATTTCTTTCTTTAAGCATAAGAACTGAAATTATAAGAAAAGGATATATCTTTACTTCAAAATTAATCCCTAAGTTTGGTATTTACAACAAACGGCTTTATGGCTACAAAGAGCAAATATCACCCTTAGTTTCTAAAAATTGTTACAGAAAAGCCAATGTATTTTTTATTGTTGAGTCCCTTGCATATTACAGATACTAGTCCTCTGTCAAATGAGTAGTTTGAAAATATTTTCTCCCATTCAGCAGATTGTCCCTTCACTCTGATATCCATTTTGCTGAGAAGAAGCTATTTTAGTGTAATAGTATCCCATTTGTCTATCTTTTGTTTTTTTTACCTGTGCTTTTGAAGTCTTAGCCATAAAATCTCTGCCTACACCAAGGTCCTGAAGCGTTTCCATGTATTTTCTTCTAGTAGTTTTTTTTTTTTTTGAGACGGAGCCTCAAGCTATCCCCCTGGGTAGAGTGCCAGGGCATCACAGCTCACAGCAGCCTCCAACTCTTGGGCTCAGTTAGTCTCCTGCCTCAGCCTCCCAAGTAGCTGGGACCACAGGCGCCCGCCACAATGCCCGGCCATTTTTTTTGGTTGCAGCCATCATTGTTGTTTGGCGGGCCAGGCTGGGGATTTGAACCTGCCACCTTAGGTGTATGTGGCTGGCGCCTTAGCCGCTTGAGCCACAGGCGCCAAGCCTTCTTCTAGTAGTTTTATGTTTCAGGTCTTAAGTGGTTAAACCAGTGGTTCTCAACCTTCCTAATGCCGAGGCCCTTTAATACAGTTCCTGAGGGTCACAACCCACAGGTTGAGAACCACTGCTTTAAATCATCTTGAGTTAATGTTTTTTATGATGAAAGAGATCAGTTTCATGGTTATCAAGTTTTCCAAGCACCATTTATGGAAGAGGGTGTCCCTTCCCCAATGTATGTTCTTGATAGCTTTGTTGAAAATTAGTTTGCTGTAAATATATGGATTATTTCCTGGTTCTGTAGTCTCTCCGGTCTATACATCTGCTTTTATATTGATACCATGCTGTTCTGCTTACTATAGCCGTGTAATGTATTTTGAAGTCTGACAGTATGATGCCTCTGGCATTGTGCGTTTTGCTCCAGATTGCTTTGGCTATCCGGGATCTTTTTTGGATCCATATGAATTTCAGGATTATTTTTTCTATTTCTATGAAAACTCGTGTTAATATTTTGATATGAATTGCAGTGAATCTATAGATTGTTCTGTGTGGTATGGTCATTTTAAAGACATTAATTCTTCTAATCCGTGGTCATGAAATGTCTTCACAATGTGCTTTTGTCTTCTTCAGTTTCTTTCATTAGTGCTTTACAGTTTTCCTTACAGAACTCTTTCACCTCCTCAGTTAAATTTATTCCCAGAGTTTGTTTTTTTGGTTTATTTTATTTTGTTTTATTTAGCTAACAAAAGTAGGATTGCTTTCTTGATTTCTTTTTTAGTTATTTCATTATTGGTGTATAGAAATGCTATTTATTTTTTGTATGCCAATGATTTAATTTTGTATCCTGTGATTGTATTGAATTTGCTTATCAGTTGTAAGAGGATTTTTTGGTGGAATCTTTTGCCTTTTTAAAACATAAGATGAAGCCATCTACAAAGAAAGACAATCAGAATTCCTCTTTTCCAACTTGGATGCCTTTCTTTTTCTTGACTGATTACTGGCTAGGACTTCTAGTACTGCACTGAATAAGAATGGTGAAGGTGGGCATCCTTGTCTTATTCCAGTTCTTAGAGGAAAGACTGTTAGCTTTTCCCCATTCGGTATGATATTAGCTGTGGGTTTGCCATATATGGCCTTTCTTATCTTGGAAAACAAATAATTCCATTTAAAAATAGGGAAATGATATGAATAGACATTTTTCAAAAGACATACAAAGGCTCACAAGTACGTGAAAGAGCACTCAACATGACTAATCATCAGAGAAATGCAAATCAAAACCACAATGAGATATCCTCTCACCCCAGTGAGAATGGCTATTATTAAAAAGACAAAAAATAATAATAATAATAACAGATGTCATCAGGATGTGGGTAAAAGAGGACTCTTATATACTGTTGGTGCAAATGTAAATTAGTATAGTCATTATGAAAAACAGTATGAAGATTTCCCAAAAAACAAAACTAGAATTACCATACAATCCAGCAACCCCACCACTGGGAAAATAAATCAGTGTATCAAAGGGATATCTGTACTCCTATGCCATGGTGACTGCAGCACTATTCACTGTAGCAAAGATGTGAAATCCAACAGTGGATGGCCGAAAAAAGAAAAGGTGGCGTATATAAACAATGAAATACCATTCAGCCATTAGAAGGAATGAAATCATATCATTTGCAGCAACATGAGTGGAACTAAAGGTCATTATTTAAGTGAAATAAGCCAGACACAGAAAGACAAATATCACATGTTCTCACTCATAAGAGGGAGCTGTAATAACACAGTTGACCACAGGCAGGGAGAGAGTAGAATAATGA
>CAUYQV010135178.1:0-37132 GCA_963574575.1 Galagoides demidoff
GCTGGGACCACAGGCGCCCCCTACAATGCCCGGCCATTTTTTGGTTGCAGCCATCATTGTTGTTTGGTGGGCCCAGGCTGGGGATTCGAACCCGCCACCTTAGGTGTACGTGGCTGGCGCCTTAGCCGATTGAGCCACAGGCGCCGAGCCTATGATCACCTATCAATAAATGCCACAGAACGTGTCCCTGGGCTCCATTATCTTCCCCTGGTACTTGGTACCTTGTACCAGTACTTGTCACACAAGCTCCTGAGGTCCTAAAAAGGAATTAACTGGAAACAATACTGTGTAAACTTAACACAGCACTTGCTGCATGCCAGGCACTGTGTTTTTCCATCAAATTGTCACAATAGCCCAATGAGGTAATTTGCCCATTTTACACACAAGGAAATTGAGGCTCAGAGGGGTCACATGACTTGCGGGAGCGGGCAGAACTGAAAGCAGGTTTGGCCAGCACCCAAGCTGTAGTCTTGGCCTATACTACACTGCACTGCCCACTTCCTTACAAGGTGGGCTAGGCCCTCTGCCCAGCAGCAGAGTGGAGAGGAGGCCCAGCTGATGCAGGGCCATCTGGAGGCCAGGTGGGAGTCATCTCACTCTGCCAGGTAACCAGGCCAGTGGACTCAGGGGACTGCACTGGCCTCCCCCGGCCCCTCCCCATGCCCTGCGCCCCTCAGCAGGGCATTGGCAGAATTGGTTTTCCAAGCTGAAGTCTCCCCTATCAACTCAGCAGCTGTCAGGACTAAAGAATGAGATGAGGAGAGAAATCCATAAACTGCAGTTTTGAAAAACCTGTTTGTTGGGTGAGCTATTGATCGACTAGAAGGCTCCTCCCTAGTCACCATTTAAGCTTAATGGCCACCGGGGAGGGGGGAGGGGAGGTTAGCCTCCCCAGTACAAGCCCTCCCCCAGGTAACTTGCTCCCTTGCACTGGCCCTTCCCACAGTCTTAGCACAGTTATCTTTGGAGCTCACTTATTCCCTAAATCTGATGCTCTCCATTTCCCTCCTCAAAGCCCATGATCCCCTGCATGTGGGAGTATGGGATAAAATGCTCATAGCAGTTCCCCTTGGTGAAACAGGGCAGGCGGAGAGAGTGGCTCTGCCCTCCCCCTGAACACTGCCACTTCCTAGCCAGGGACCAGGGCGAGTGACTGTCCTGCCCTGAGCCTGGGCTTCCTTTGCTGTAAAGGAGCCACCACTGTACAGGGTATGAGGCTGGTGGCCGAAGCTGAGGGAAGTCTCTGGGTGCACCTTCCCAAGTTGGGAACTGGCGGAGACTGGTATATTTCACTTGGGATTCTTGTAAGCAAGACATGCCCTTTCAGCAATTCTGTTATGTTCCTCAGAATCCCTGCCAAGTGCTAACAGGGATGAAGGACCTGGGGGCTTCTCCTCCCCTCCTAGCCCACCTTTTGTCAGTCTCAACCTGAGAGGCTTGGCTGCCCTCTCTTACACGGCCCAGAGCACAGGCATCCTGCCTGGCTGCAATGTGAATTGTGTTCATCTGGCTGGGTCACTCCCACCAAAATGGAGATTCCCCAGGGAAGAACATCACTCAGACCAAGGAGCCCAGCTCTCAAAGAGACCACCTCTCCTGGATCAGCTGGCACTTTTCTCTAGAACTCTGCACGTGGCCCCCAGCACACCTCTCCCTGCCAAAGGACCCAGGGAGGACTCAGATCTGCGCCCTGTCTTTGACGGACTCTAGCAATGCCAAACCCAGGGTATCTCTACTGTGCTTGAGGACTGCCCTGGGGCCTGGCAGAGAGCAGGGCCTCCTCTAAACCAGCCATCCCTGGAAAGTATGTAGTTGGCAAGCTGAGCACAGACTAACTTTCAAGCTCTTATCCCTCTCATAAGTATCTTGTTCACTGAATGACCTGTATAACCATACAGGGCAGGTGGCAGGGAGCAGGATCCATGGAGAAGTCAATGGTGGAGCCCCTTTAAGTCAGAGATGGTGCTGGCAAGGCTGGGGACCTAGAACACACAGGAGGGAGGGCATGGGACAGCTCCAGGAAGAGCTAGTAAGGAAGCAGGCTTGTGCTCAGAATGCTTAGATTCCATGTTTAAGAGTAGGAGTTGACTTTAGAGCAGTGGTTCTCAACCTTTTCTCTCTTATTCCGTTGCAACAAAAATAATTTTATGGTTGGGGTTCACCACAACATGAGGAACTATATTAAAGGGTTGCAGCATTAGGAAGGTTGAGAACTACTGCTTAGAGCCTAAGCAGGGGTCCTCAAACTTTTTAAACAGGGGGCCAGTTCACTGTCCCTCAGACCATTGGAGGGCCAGACTGCGGACCCCAGGAGGATGAGTTGGCTGCTAAGCAGGACAGGCAGTGGAGGCAAAAACACCCAGCAGGCCAGATAAATGTCCTAGTCAGGCCGCAGTTTGAGGGTAGTTTGAGGATGCCTGGCCTAAAGAGAGCTGTGAGGGGTTCTCAGCAAGGGAGTGCAAATACGTCCTGCTCCATGGGCAGTGGGTAGTGGGCAGAAGCTGTGGAGGGAAGGGGGTTGGGGAAATGGCTCCACCTTGCCCTGGAGGTCAAAGCCCAGTGAGGGCAGGGCCTGCTTGCTGTGTTCAGCACACTCACCTGCCTGGTAGGCGCTCAATAAGTGCCTCCTGAGTCAGTTGTTAATCCACGGTAGGAGGTTAGAATCATGGCTCGCTGTTCTCATTTGAGACCAGAGATCCCTGGCTTCTTGGCAGTGTGACCAGGAGCAGAATTTCGGGCTACACTCTGTTCCTATTCTCAGGGACCCTCAGTGTGCTCCACTGTGATAGGACATGGCATGCCAAGATGACAAGAGGGATGGCTGAGTGCCTAAAAAAGCAGGAAGGTGTGTCACCCCTCCTCCCTTCACTTATCCATCCACCCCCCACCCATCAACCTGCTACCCACCTACCTGTCCACTCATCCATCCACTCACCTACCCATCTCCCCACCTATCTACCCACCTAGCCCCCACCATCTGTCTATCCATCAGTTCATCCTTCCATAATGCAATATTCAGTGAGGGTCTGTTTCATATAGACCCCAGGTAAGACCTCCACAGCCTGCAATCATGGGCTCACAGCTTGATAGAGAGATAGGTGAGTCAGGCAGCCAGATGCAGTCTGTTCTACTCTTGTAGGGTCAGGGCCAGGTTGCACATCTGTGAGATGAACCCCTTAGCCCCTAGGTTCCTTTCTGACGGGTAAACAGAGTCTTGTCTCTTAAAGACAATGTTCTCAGGACTAAATGCTTAGTCCAATCAACAAGTCTTTCCCGAGTTCTTCCCCTGTGCAGACCTTGCCCTACTGTTGGGACACAACAGACAAGGTCTCTCTTGCCTACACTATGTACATGCTCCACACCTGTGCTGCTCTGGAGCTGCTAAGGTAAATTGAATAACCAGATCCTAACATTGAGAAGGTCACTGTCTAATGGGGGCTGGGGAGACACAATGTGATATGTGCTCTAATGGACCCAGAGTCAAAGTTCAAGGGGTTGCTGTGGGAAGGACTGTCACATTTTGCTTTGGTGGATCAGATAAGGTCTTATGTGAGAGGAAACAGACAAGCTCATTCTTTTGAACAAATATCCTTTTAAAATTATTACAAAAGCAATACAGTGCATGAGTATAGTCCTAGCTACTCAGGAGGCTGAGGCAGGAGGATTGCTAGAGCTCAGGAGTTCAAGGCAAGTCTGGGCAACCTGGTGAAACCCCCTCCCTCCAAATAAAAAAAAGCAACACATACTAGGAAAAAATAAAATAAAATAAACTATATAAACAAAGAAGTAAAAGATCCTTCCCATCCCCTCAACTGACCCTAGACCCTAGAGATAAACTCCTTTAGGGGGTGGGGTAAATTCCTCCAGATACTGTTCTACACACTTCCTATATGTTCTATATGCATAACCTGCCCCTTAACTATTAGATGGTCGGTGGGTCTGGGTGGCTAAAGTGTTGTGTGCCTGCAGGAGGAAATCCATGAGCCCGTGGCTCCTTCCAGGAAGCCACACTGGGAGAACACTTGAACCTTTGGGTTCCCGCACGGGGCTGTGTGGTGGCATGGCCAGTGCATGAGGTTGCCAGCCTCTCAGGAAAGCCCAGGGGGTTTAGCACAGCTTCTGGCCTCACTCCTCAACTGTACGCTGTGTCCTTTAGGAAATCCCTGCCTCAAGAGCAGCCAGACCCTGGCCCTTCCATGCAGGGACTGGATGAGTTCACAGGGACACAGACTTCTCTCCCCAGATCTCTGCCATCTGCCCCCAGCCATCCAACTCCTTGTTTCTGGGGAGCTGCCATCTCTGCCTTCCTGACCCTGGCAGCTCCCTGGGTGACGGGAAAGGCAACTTTCCAGCATGTACCCCTGACTGTGTGCAGTATGTATTTTTTTTTTTTAGCACATTGCAAAGTTCATAACACCCAGTAATGACTTCCTCACTGTACTGGGTAAAGGGAAGGGGGAAAAAAGACCTCAAAGAAAAATGAACCGTGGCAGGCATGGACTCCATTTGTAACAATATGGAAATTGATTGTTGAGTCAGAGGAATATTTTGTAGTTAGCTTAGCTGTGCTCGGCACTAATAGCAGGGAACATTAGTGAACCCTGGGAGTGAGTTATGGGCGCATTAAGGAGGCCACAAGGCTCCCGGGCCTCCCTTGAAGGCAAATTGCAGCCCCACAGATCTGCCCACCCTGGGCACTGGCTCCTTCCTGGCTTGGGAGAACCAGGCTGGGCTGTGCATTTGGAGAAAAATGCAGGCACCATCTTGATAGAATGTTGGACAGGACCTGGCTCAGCAAGCTGGTGACTCAGCAAGCTGGACTTATGGATGGATGGACGAACAGACATGGGTAGATGACTCTCTAGCTGACAAAGAAGGCTGGAATCAGGGAGGTGCCAGGCTGCTAGTTGGAGGCACCAGGGATGACAAGGCTACTTAGGACGGTAAGAGTCACCAGAACTGAGGAGGTTGTGGCCCTAGGGACTGCAAGTTGGCAATAGGTAACTGGGTGGAGGGAGGCAACACATCCAGCCACCTCTGTACATGGGCACCTCTCAGATGCAAAGCCCCACCCGGACACGGCTGCACCAATATTTCTTAGCCTCCTTGTGGGAGGTCTTGCTGGTTCCTCAGTGTCAGCATGATCTGAAGTCATGGTCTCCACCCCACGCCCTAGCCTGCTCCTTGCTCCCTGTCTTGGTGGGAGGTTCTTAGGTCAAAGCCACCTGCACCTCTTGGTGCTTTCCTCTCCATCATCTCCTACATCCTGGCCCTTTGACCCCATCACCATCACTCAAATCTGTCCGTTCTCTCTGTCAGCTTGGCCTCCCTGTCCCTCCCCTGAACAACTGTGTCAGCTTCTTCTTGGCCTCTCTTCCTGACCTCCCACTTGCCATCTGCTCCCTTAACCCTAATGTCCAAGTGAACTTCTTAAGGTCAGACCCTGTCACTTCCTTGCTTAAAAGTCTTTCATGCTCTCCAGAACCCTTCCAACAATTCAAGACCTCTAGGAACCTCTTAGAGGCAGGTCTCCTGCTTTTCCTCCCTGCATCCTCCCGATGCCCTCCCTTGTGTGCTCTAGAACCAGGGTTCTAAAACTCCCGCAGCATCAGATCACCACCACCCCCGGTTTATTAAGCTGTAGATTGCCATACTTTCTTCCTCAGAGTTTCTGATTCAGTAAGCATGGGTGGGGGGGGGGGTCAAGAATTTCCATTTCTAACAAGATCCCATGTGATGCTGAGGCCCCTGATCTGGGTAACATTTGTTGTAAGCACACAAAATTTGGTACTGTTCTCAAACATCATTTTCATTCCTGCTCCAAACCTTTGTATCTACTAGGCCTGCTGTTAAGAAGGTCTTTTTTGCCCTTCTCAGCCTGGTGAGCTCCTGTTCATCCTTTCCCATGCCCCCCTGGGCAGAGGCAGGGGCCAGAGCCCTTCTGTTAATGGCATCTTTTTGTTCCTATTGGTCCCCCACACTGGGAACTCACAGGTCCACAAAGAAGGCTGGGCAGACAAGACTTCAGACAAAGGGCATCCTGCCCTGCCCAAGGGTCAGCAGCTCATCCTGGCACATTAAGCACAAGTTCTGGCTGCCAGGGCTGTGGGCCATTTGTAGGGACACAGATCCAGGTCAGCCTTCCTAAAGGCCAGAGGGAACAGAAGCCTCTGGGAGGTCAAGGCCAGAGCCACAGCACTAGCTGGTCAGCTGAAAGGCAGGCAGGGACTCAGAGGGGGCAGCTGTGTTTTGTTTTAATCATGGGTAAGATGCTGATGTGGTCCTCCCTAGGGACAGATGGGGGAGACCAATCCCATAGGCGGGGGAGGA
The DNA here is from genome assembly GCA_963574575.1 of Galagoides demidoff. Lineage (NCBI taxonomy): Eukaryota > Metazoa > Chordata > Mammalia > Primates > Galagidae > Galagoides > Galagoides demidoff. The sequence continues at coordinate 6,331 of CAUYQV010135178.1, forward strand.
GCTTCTGCAAACAGTAAGGGAAACCTAAGTCAGCAACCTCTGAGGAGAGGGCCAGTAGTCCTAGAAAGATGACATTTATTATACCAGGAGGGCAGTGGGAAAGCCCCAGCAAAGGCCAGGCAGACGACTAGCCCATTGGGCTTCTCGGCACTGCCCACCACTTGAGCCAGGCCCCTCATCCTTGCTGTGGACTGTGTGGCCAGGATCTCACAGGAGCCCAGTAGGAACCATTGGGCAGCTAGAAGTTGTTGGCTGCAGCAAAACTTTCTGTGCATCCTTTCCATGGGTGCCCTGGGCGGCCCTTGGCGGGCAGGGAAACTGCTCGCCATACCTATTTTAAACACCAGTGTGATGGTTTATGGCCCATAGAGGGATAATTACGGAGTGTAGAACCCGGCTTTTATGGCCCCTCCTCCCTGGGGCGCACTTAGAGAACAGTATGTGTCATGTAGCCAATTTAGATAATGATTCTGATAAAGATAAACGGAATTGTTTATTATAAGTAATTGGGTCTGCTAAGGCCCAGATGCGGCAGGGATAGGAAAGGACTCCATAGGATGTGGGGACATGGGGATGGTCCTAGATGGGACTCCCAAGTGGAAGAAGCAGGCCTGCCTACCTCCCTTTCCCTCTCCCTCCCTGTCTCTCTGTCTCTGTCCCTCCCTCCCTCTCCCTGGGGCTGAATGGATCCTCCTCCATCCTGCATCCTGGGCAGAGGCTGCCCCTGGGCATAAATAAATCATGGGGTTTTCTGTTGAGTCAGCTGAGCGGTGGAGGCACCTGGTAGGAGAGACTGGAGGAGTGGGGGCTTTTGACCCCTCCAGGCCCCAGGGCAGGCTGGCCCGTCCATTCCCATGTGGTCCCAGAGCGCCGAGGGCTGCCATCCTCCTCATCGGGCAGCTGGCAGGTGCAAGGGGGGGCAGGGTGCAAGGGGCTGTATCAGCCCAGAGCTGAAACCACAGGGCTGTCTCAAGGGGGAATAGTGGCCTCCTGTTGGGGGTCTTTGTGAAGGATAAACAAAATTAAGGCCTTTGGAGCCCACCCCTCCCCACAACACAGCACACCTGAGACCTCTAATTACTCAGCCCCAGGCAGGGCGTGGGAACACTGCCCCGCTAAGCCTTCTGGCCCCTCTCCCCCAGAGCCCCTCCTTTCTGAGCCTGGCCCTTTAGAGAGGAGGGGGCTCCTGAAGATCTAGTCAGGAATATAGGGTGCTCAGAGATTAGAGCCTTTGAAAACAGGATCCATGTCCCCAGGGTCTCTGAGATGAGGAGCCCACATACCAAGGACAGACCTAGGGATTGGACTAGCTGGGGCCCACACTGGGGAATTCTACACTGGTGCCCTTGAAGTGCAGACCTACAGGCTGGGGCCTTAGGTAGAGGAGCCCACAGTCTAGTTTGAATGGGGGACCCTACAAGACAGGGCCATTGGGACAAAATAAAAAACCACAAGCCACAGGGACTGCCCAAGAAGAGGGAGTGCCTGAGTTGGGTCACCCCATGAAGCTTGGGGGTTCCCACAGCCAGGATCCTTGAGGTAGTGTCCCCACAACAGAGACCCAGTGGCCCATCAGACCCAGGTGTAAGGGACCTGGCTTGGCTGCCCAAGGCTGCAGCTCCCCCATTGAAATCCAAACCGGAGGAGCAGGCTGTCACCTTGCCTGTGATCCGCATGATTGAGAGGGGGTGCGGCAGGAGGGGGCTGCAGGCCCCCAGGCAGCCCCTGTACAGAGCAGAGCCCAGCGGGGAGTCTGAGGAGAGGGGGTAGAGTTTTCTCTTTCTTCCTTGCCTGCTTATCTGATCACAGAGGAGGGAAGGTCTCCTGTTCAAAGGCAGCCTTCTTATCAGCTGGGGACTAGTTTGGAGTATGATCACTGCACCTGGCAGGGGAGCCTTCCTGCAGGTGGGGGGCGGGTCTGGGCTCCAGGGTTTGTGTGTCAGACATGGCGTGAAGGAAGCATGCAGCATGCTGATGCTAGGTGAGTGTATATGAGCTGCACGCCCACAGTCTCTGCACATGCAGGTCTGTTTGCATGTGCAAGTATCTAGGCCACTTTGTGCTCCCACCTGGGGGTGGCTTTGTACCTGTGGGAGGGCACAGAGAATACCTGCCCTCAGCAGGGGAAAGGAAGGGGCTCAGATCTGTGCCGGGACTGGCACTGCTTAGCTTAAGTTTTGACGAGGGTTCTTGGCAGCCCCATCTGTGTCCTCCCTCCAGTGTGAGATGCCTGGAGCCCTTGGGAACAGGGAATGAGTCAGTAAATGATGATGTCATAGTTCACTCGTGGGCACAGCAGGGACAAGTAGGGGTGGGGAAGGGGCATAGTGCTGAGATGTAGCCCCAGAGGACATTGATGGAAAAGCAAGTGCTTATGAGAGAGGACAAGGTCCAGGCCAAGCCAAGTGAGCAGGATGATGGCCAGGGGCCAGGCAGGACTGACATGGAAACCCAGCAGAAGAGCCCAGGTTGCCCAAAGGTAAGAAAGTGTTGAGATTGGGCCCAAGGTGCGGGGCCTGGGTTTTTTAATGCTAGGAGTTGCCTCCCAGCACCCACCCCAAATCCATGCCCGTCTGAGTGGGTTTTTTTGTTGTTTTCAAGTAGATGTTCTTTAATTCAACATTTTATTTTGAGATAATTGTAGATTCACGTGCAGTTGTGCGATTCCTCATGCCCTTTCCCACTTTCTCCCCGTGGAGCATGGCTGGGCCATTGGCACAGTGCAGCTACCCGCCCCCCTGCCACCCCGCGGAACGTGTTCTCATGCATGTGTGTAGTTCTGGCCATTTTGTCACATGTAGGTTCCTGTGTCCACTATGGTCAGTGCACAGAACAGCTCCACCCTCACGAGCATCCCTCCTGCTGCCCGTTTATAACTATACCCACTTCCTCCTACCCTAGACCCCTAGGTTGTTCTGTTTTGTTTTGTTTAATCTTAGTAAGTGGCACTTCTGTGCCTCCGAGCTAAAAATCAGGACGTGATTTAGGTACTGCTCAGTTCTGCTCCCCGTTGCCCTGTATCCTGTTGGCCATCAAGGCCTAGACATCTACCTTCCTAACTGTTTCTGGAACTCTGCCCTTCTCCCCTTCCTCCCATCGTGCCCTGGCTTGCCTCTCCACAGTACCTGGGGTCCCAGCCCCTAGGTTTGGTCCTCTCAAGACCCCACTGTGCTGTAACCCCTCCCCTTCATACAGCATCACTGTCCTTTGGGTAAGAATGGGGACATGCTGCTAGCTTGCTTGGCTCTACCTGGGTACCCTGTACCTACCCTCCACTCTTACTCTTTTTGTGTTGGCTCCAGCCAACTTGAGCCATTTGCAGGGCTCCCATGATGTACCATTATCCTGTGTCCCCCTGCTGGGACACAGCACCCACCCTGCTTCTTCATCTTGGGTAACTCCAGCCCTGCTACAGGGGTCAGCTCAAATGTCCTATCCAGGGAGCCTTCCCTGACGCTGTGACCAGGGTCACCACCCTTTGGCTGGGCTCCCACAGCCACCTGGGCCTCCCCACCCCCAGCCCTGATCCCAAGTATTGTCATGGTCTGTTTACTTGCTGGTCTTCCCTAGAGATGGAAAATAACTTGAAGGCAGAGATTATGTCTATTTCAGCATTGTGTGCCTATCTGTGTGGTGGGGAGCAGGAACCTAGTTTGTGTGAATGATGAACAGGTGGATGGCTGGGTGGGACATAGGTGGCCTGGTCCACCCACTTGGTTGAGGACAGACAGACAGGGGCTGGAGCAGGTAGAGGGAGGGACTGTTTGTTTCTCTCTTGCCCAAACTGAAGCCACACATCCTAGCATTCCGCCTTTCCCATGTGGCCTCCATCTTCTCCCAGTGACCTCACTGCCAAGGCCTGAGCACCTGGCTCTAAAGAAGGAAACAAAGGAGCAACCACCAAGTGCCTTTTGGACACCAGGTCCTGAGCATCCCACAGGGTGGGCCAGTGGGAAGAGTAGGCATAGATGTGTCACTAGATTCTGAGTCTGCTGCTTCCCTACTGTGTGACCGGGTAAGTCGTTTTACCTTGTCAAATGCAGGGTGGTGCTAAGATCTTCCTCATGCAGCTGCTAGGAGGCGCCAAGGAAGTTGTGGAGGGTAGGAAAATGATGAAGCCCTGTGCTTTTGACATAGAATAATCAACGTTTTGGAGGCTCTCAAAGATTCCCTGGCCTGGGCCATAGTCTGCTCAGCCCCAACCACTGCTTGGGGGGGGGGGGGGAGGGCTGGCAGCCCTGCCCCTCAGCCCTGATGTGGTGGCCTCCTTGGATGAGAGGATCTAAGCATCCTCAAAGCCCCAGACCTCCCCTCCATCTGGATCCTAGAGAAGACAAAGTGGGGATAGTGGGGGGCAGTGGAGGAGGATGCTGGCGGGGTTGAGAGAGCTGGCCAGTGACCCTGCTTGGCACAGGAATTCTGTCCTAAGAGGGAAGGCAGACAGATGGAAAAAGGGAGCTTTGAGGTGATTGGCATCATGGATTGGAATCCTAGCTTTGTCTCCTACTGACTGAGAGGCCCTCACAACAGAAGCAGCATGGAAGGAAAGGATTTTGCTGTTTTTGTTCACCAATGTGTTCTTAGCACCCCCAACAGTGCTTGGCATACAGCAGGTACTCAAAAAAGTTTTGCTGGATAAACGAATCAACCTTGGGTAAATCGCGTTACTTCTGTGATGGATAGGGGAATATAATAGTGCTGTTTCCTTTTGTTTCAGGTATAATTCACATAACATAAAATTTTACATAACATAAAACTTACCATCTTAAAGTGTAGAATTCAGTGTTTTTTAGTATGTTCACAAAGTTGAATGCTCCTGTTTTGATCATTCAGAGTGCTGTCTGGGTGAGCAGTATACAGTGTGCCTGCATCACAGCTGCTCTCTAGACATTGGTTTGTTTCTTTATGAGGCACACCTGCTTATTCCTGAAAGGGTATGAGGCAGCTACCTGAGGAGGCAAAGACTTGATCAGATTCTTAAAAAGTAAACACAGAGGGTCAAATCCCTAGAGAGTGCTGAGAAGCAAATCAAACACCCCAGCTAATATCTCACTAGAGAGTTAAGTTGCACTCTGAGCATCCTAGCATGCGAGGTGGAAGGGGAGACAGGATGAAGCGGAAAATCCACTGTCCAACTGCAGGAAGCTGGTGAGTTCATTGGAAGAATTATTTTCTCCCCATTATCAAATTTATTTTTTGCAGGTGCCTTATATGAGAACCAGAAAATGGGCAGGTGTCAAATCCCTAACCCTTGCCGGGTGCCTGCCCACCAAAGGCTCTCATTGAACCTTTGATGAATTGAAATATTATACAAGATGTTCAGAGGCTGTCCCTATAGTCTCATGGTTTCAAACAGACAAGGACAAAGGTCTCAGAAACTGCTTGGAGAAGACATTTCTGAGGGTCATGGTGCCACGGAAAGAGGAGATATGATGCTCTAGGGCCAAGGGGCAGGTAGAGCATAGAGGCCCAATGGGAGGGTGATGGCACGTTCTTCCTGCCTATCCCTTGGGTCTCCCTGCTCTCGGCAGGTTAAGAGTTGAGCTCTCTGATGTAAGTCTAAAACAGACTGTAGGTTTCTCAACTTTGGCACATTCCTGTGGAGGGTCAGGCTGTTCTTCATTATGGGAGGCTCTTCTATGCCTTGCAGAATGTTCAGCAGCATCCCAGCCTGTACTCACAAGATGACACTGGTACCACATTCCCCAGTCCCCTATCTGTGTGGTGGGGAGCAGGAACCTAGTTTGTGTGAACGATGAACAGGTGGATGGGTGGGTGGGACATAGGTGGACCCTGGTCACTTTCACAGGGGTATGGGTGCCCTGGTCCTGTACCTCCTGCACCCACTTGGTTGGGGACAGTCAAAACTACCTCCAGACATTGGTGAATGCTCTCCAGTAGGCCAAAATCCCTTGGTTAAGAACCACTGAGTAGTCTGGTGGCTCACGCCTATAATCCTAGCACTCTGGGAGGCCAAGGCATGTAGATTGCCTGAGCTCACAGGTTTGAGACCAGCCAGAGCCAGAACTCATCTCTAAAAATAGGTGGGTATTGTGGCAGGTACCTATAGTCCCAGGTACTTGGGAGGATGAGGCAAGAGAATCACTTGAGCCCAAGAATTTGAGATTGCTATGAGCTATGAGGCCACAACACTCTGCCAAGGGCAACAAAGTAAAACTCTATCTAAAAAAAAAAAAAACAACTCCACTAAGTAGGAGAGATACCATGCCCTCTGACCTTACACTTCAGCAATGTTACATGCCATTCCCCCAAAAGCTCTCTCTATCCAAGATCTGGCTTTGCCCATCATCTGATTATAGAAGGAGTCACTGTCTTGGGAGGTGGCCACTCAACCTCGCCCCACTGCCACTTTCAAGGAGCATTTGTGAAATTTTTTAAAAAATTATATTTTGTTCTGAAATTTTGAAAAAGTGAAACAAGTAGGAAATGGGAAAAATAAAAGCACTACCACATTCCTCTCACAAAAGTAGACATCACCTGTTTGACAAAGTGGACATAAGACTGTGAAGGAAAATAATGAGATTTTTAAAACCCATAAATATGGTAGTGCATAAAAACGCTGTAGAGTATTTTTAAAGGGTGGGTATATGTCTGATACAACATGCAAAATGCACAAAACAGGCAACGTGTACTTTGGAATCTAATCCTACTTCTAGTTCTCCGCAAACAGAACTCTGCTTATAACATATAAGTCTGCTACCTGGCAGCAACTTACTCATGCCAGGGTCACCTTATCTGTGGAAGCAGGAGCTGTCTGTCTACATTCTAGGCCAGGGCAGGGGGGTGGAGGGGAGAGGGAGATTCATAGGCTTTGGATCCCAAAAGCCTCATCAGGAAGGGTGGCTCACTGTGGAACCCTTGTCACTTTCACAGGGGTATGGGTGCCCTGGTCCTGCAGCTCCTGAGCCAGAGTTTTAGAAGTGGGAGGATCTTAAGCATTCATTCATTCAATCAGTCAGGGATTCAGCAAGCCACTAGTGAGGCCGTGCTGTGTGCAGACCATTGTATGAGGCACAGAACACACAAAGGTAAGTAAGGGACCTCAGCGCCCAGTTTTGTGACATCACCTAGGGCTGTCCATGTACTATTATGCAGGTTGTTTGCTGCACAAGAACACCCAGTTAAGGGGGTGAGTGGGGCACTGGAATCCACCTGTACTGTGCTCACCTGGCACTGGGCTATGTCTAGCCAGAGAAAGGGTGCTGTCTTCATGTATCAGCAAAGTCTAGTGTGGGCTTGCAGTCCAGTGATCAGTGCTTCCAGAGAAGGATGAATACTTGAGTCTTCGCTTGGGGGAAGAAGCAGTGGGACGGGAGAAATCTTCTCCAGAAAGGGGTGCAGGAACCTGAGCAGGGACAACCAAGTCAGAGATTTCTAGGTGTAAAGGGCAGAGGGAATCCTCAGCTGAGTGCAGAGGTCAGGGAGGCCTGAGCAAGGGGCTGTGATTGGGGAGTGTGGAGGCTGGGTTGTGGGAATGGGGGAGGGCGGTGGGAGGGGCTATTGGGGCTTAGAGAAAGGGAATCAAAAAGAGTCTCAAGCCAGGGAGTGACTTATCAATTCTCAATCCCTTTGGCAAGGGCATGGGGAGTAGGCTCAAGTCTGGTCTGCCCGTCTCCCAGTCCTCCAGGCCTGGGAGCACCCTGCCTGCTGACCCTCTGCCCTCCCTGCTGCCTGCCAGCCCCCACTTCCAGTCCAAATTCCCACCTCCTGATTAGATTTGGGAAGGACTAATTAGATATAATTCATTATCCTCAAAAATGAGATCAGAAATCAGGAGCTCTCCTCAGAAGAAGGTAGCCTCGCCCCTCATCCATCATGCCTCTAAGTAACCAATTTAAAGTCAGGCGGACGCGCACGGCAGCATTATTACCTTGTCATAAATAGTTAGGGGAAGGCCCCCGAACAAGGCAGCTTTATAAATGGTTTTTATCACATTAGTTTGCAGTTATTTGTCATCCACTTTGCTTAAGATAAATGCCGAACAAATAATCAAATTATCAAGCCAAAACCTTGGAAAGTCATTTGCATTAATTGCAGCAGGAGAGGCCAGTGTGCAAATTTGGAAAGGTCCCTGTCCCTCTCAGGCCTGGTTTGGTAGGGAGGGAGGGAGGACCAGGGCCAGATGCACCTAGAGGCCCCACCTGAGATAGAGCAGGCCACGCCTAGGGCTGGGAAACAGGATGGGGGGCCGTTAGGCATGCAAACACATGCAGACACTCAAACCCAGACACACTCAGGCACACTTCTGTCTGTTGCTGGGAGCCAATGTCTTTTGTCTGGCCCCATAAGGGCCCTGTCACAGGCCTGAATGGGCCCCCTTCCCCCACCAAACATGACAGCTTCAGGCAACTCTTGCCCCAGGCCTGTCTGGTTCTTATCCTGGCCACCAGTGCCCGGCAGGTGGTGAAGAAGGTCCCGGGCCTAGGCAGAACATGTCCAGGGGCGGCCGCTGACCTCCTCCCAGCTGGGCCAGGAAGGCTCCCTCCAGCAGCAGCCCCTTAGTAGAGAATAGCAATTTCACGCTGTCCCCAGGAGGCCCTCCTGCACCCCAGCTGGGCCCCCCTTGTCCTAGCAGGGCCAGCAGTGGCTCATCCAGCCTCTTCCACACACAGGTCAGGGCCGGGCCCCTGCTGGCTCTTCTGGCAGCAGAAACTAGCTTTGCTTTAGAAGTGGTCCTGTGTGCAGGTGTCTCCACTAGCCTGAGAGTTTGTCCTGGTGTGGCCAAAGCAATGTAAGCTTTCTGTGGTCAGTGTAGCCCTGCTTGGAGCTGCCCAGGAAGTGATTTCTAAGGCCAATGTAAATAGTATAGCAATTAACAGGGATACTGGCCTAGGTCCAACCACTGTAAGATTGTGTCTGTCACTTAATCTCTACGCGCCTTTGTGTTCTCATCTGTAAGCTCAGGTAGTAACCGTGAGATTCCAAGAGCCTGGAACTCCGTAAACACCACAGAGGGGCTGGAGATACAGCATGTCAGCATGATTGTAGAGGGCCAGTGTGAACTCTTGTGAGGGGTCTTTGCCTAGTTCTATTTATCTGTCCCTTTCTTCCTTCATCTAACAGCTGGGATTCCCCAAGCACCTAGTGTGACTGCAATGGCAGCTGTCAGGAAGCCAGTTGAAGCCAGTGCCTGCTGTGGTCCTTGGGTTGGCCTGGGCCACAAGTGATAAAAGAGGTGGGTGCTGGGGAGGTACTGTGATAGTGACCTCCAGGCTGCCGCTGGAGAGTCAGAGCAAAAGCCCCTGACCAGGCAGAGGACCCCATAGAAGGCGTCCCTGTAAAAGCAACGTCTTAACTAAGATGGGCAGTCTGGGGTGGGGGTGGGGGGTAGGGGTAAGAGGTAGCCAGGGGAAGAAGGATGGAAAACTCCCTACTCAGGACCACTTCATAGGACAACCTCTAATGGCAGTGCACACATGCCACACAGGGTGGCCTCTGAGGCCAACATGGATGGTCTGACACAGGGTGACCCTGAGGCCAGCTGGACACCCTGTCAGCTTCTTTCCCAGAGTCCTGGCAGGACAGGAAGGGTTTCTGAGTAGCAGAGCAGGCCCGGCAGCTGGGAGGGGCAGCTGCTCTGGGTGTGGGGGGCATGGAGCTGAGTCGCTGTCTGTTTATTGGGCAGTGGAGCAGGTTTAACAGCCCCAGAGGCCATGGAGAAGCGCCCTCAGAGGAGGGGTAGACAGGGAGGCCCTTCCCTCCCACCCAACTGCCCCAGTTCAGCTGGGCTACCAACCACAGAGTCCAGGGCCCTATGGGTGCACCGCCCCGACCGCCTGCAGCCCCCTCCAACAGCCTGCGGTGGGGCTGTGGCCAGCCTTGAGCAGGCACCTGGGAATGCCAGGCCCTGGTGGGAGGGGCTGGCCTCCCCCTCACTATCCTGGAAGCCCTGAGGGTTCCCTGCAAGGTGTGGCTGCTGCAGAGGGGATGGAGGACACCTGGCCAGGCATGACCTTTGCCCCGGCCCAGGCAAGCCTGCAGTGCTCCTGGCCCAGTGGCCCCTGCAGCCCCCAGCCACCTCAATCAGTCATCTCCCCACCCTCTGAACAGCTGGTGCTTGCAGGGAAATTACCTAATGAATCAACAATGTGGGGATTGTGGAGGCGGAACTACGGCAGGAAGGGGCCTTTCTCCAGAGTTGGGCCCACCAGGCATGGAGGACACCTATGGGGCAGCAGAGCCCCTGCACCCCTCCCCCACCCTTGAGTTCAGACCCCCAGCACTCTGTGGGCTACAGAAAACTCGAGTCAGACAGACCTGGGTGTCACTACCAGGCCCTGCTTTGCCACTTGCCAACTGTGTGGTTTTATGCAAGTGACTTTACCTCTCTGGCTTCCACTTTCTCATCTTGCAGGTGGGGTTAATGTGGTACTTTGTTCCAGGAGGCTGTGCTCAGTGGGAGAGCGTCCTGTGTGTGGCACTTCACATGGGGCTGGCACTAGTGACTGGTCAGTCCATAGTGGCCTAATAATTATCATTATTATTGTCGTTACTGTACCTTTCCAGAAAACATTCATTTACGTATCTTTCCCAGGGACCCTGGCCAGGAAATTTTCCTTAAACCTCAGTTTCCTCAGCTGTAAAGTGGGGTCAGAAGCTTCTTCATTTGAAGGTAGCACTAGGGACTGACTTCTGCCCCTGGAGACCTCATGGCACCCAGCCCAGCCGGGGAGCACAGCCTGAGAATTCCACAGAACCAGTTCGCTGGCGTGGCTGTGGGAGGCTCCCACGCCCTGCCCTCCAGGGGAAGGATGCCTGCTCCCAGGGTGGGCATGGGGCCCAGGAGGTATGAGTGGGAAAGCGTGGGGCTGGGCTGGGAGCTGGTGGGCGGCCCATTGGAGCAGGCCCTGAGCTGGGCACAGAGGACCCATTGTTGCTGGCCGGGCTATGAGAGTGGCCACCGCTGCCGAGTTTCGAGAAGTGTCTAGACGAGGCAGCCCCAGGCCCTGGCCTGGGCTTCCTCTGGGTGGGGCTGTGCCACCAAGGGCAGACAGGAGGCTGGTAACCCTGGCTCACATGAGACCTGGACAGACAGACAGAGGAGTTTGGGGCAAAGGCAGGGATGCCACTCAGAAAGAACAAACAGACACCAACCAAACCCTGCTGGCAAGGAGGACGGTGTTGGCAATGGTGACTCACTTGAGACCTGAAGAGGAATCTGGACCTGGGAGTCAGAAAACCATGGATTTCCTAAATCTTGGCTCTGCTGCTGTATGACCTGGGGCAAGTGACTGTCTGTCTCTGAGCCTTCCTGGCTCAGATGAACAACTTGAAGTTTAAGAATTCTGAGGTCAGAGAGACTTGGGTTTAGATCCCAGCTGTGCCACTTCCCACAGTTGTGTGACCTTGGGAAGGAACTTGATCTCTGTGAGGCTCAGTTTTCTTATTTATAAAATGGGAATATTAATAATCCTTCCCTTATTTCTAAAATGAGATGAAACACATAGGTGTTTAGGGTAGCGTCTGGCACATAAAGGGTGCATTGTAAACACTGCTGCCATTGTTACTATCATCATCATCCAATTTGTTTTGGATGACACCAGGCTTATAGATCGTTTGCCAGGCAATGCCTGGCACGTAGCCAGCCCACAGTATTTGAGAGTGCCTTTTCCAAGATGATGTGCTAGGCTCTTGCCCCCTCTGTGGCCTCGGTTTTCCCTGCCTGGGAAATGGGTTCATCCTACACCAGGCCACCCACGGGGCAAAGGCAGCAGGCCAGGGATTCTTGGGGAATCCCCTGGACTCTCTGCCTCCCAGAGTGGGGCTATTTTTAGGCAGGTGCGTAGGAGTTATTGCTCTTATCTCTGACTGGTATTTTTGGTACATGCTGACTGATAGGCCTCCTCTGCTCTCCTGTGCCAGCTGCACCCATAGAGCCCATGCCTGAGACTTCTGCCAGGCTCTTTGAACTATAGCCCAGGGGGATACCAGGTAGAGGATGCCTGTCCAGCTACCCCTCCTTTGCCTCCAGCAGCCTCCAGGCCACCCACAGCTGGCCCCAGGTCTGAGGCTGTGGGGGTCTCACATCTGTAAAGGGGAGCTGCAGCGCCACACTCCCCTCCCCCACACTCTGTGTAGTTTCCATAGCAATGAGCACAAATGCCCCAGCCCTTCACAGAGGAGCCTTGTTTGTTTTGCCCACATAACTTGGAGACCAAGTCACAGTCCCAGGCCCCCCAAACCCCCCACCCAGCCCAGCCCACTTTCCCACCCAGTCAGACAGGCAGGCTCAGGGATTGGGGGTAGCAGTACACGCCTCCCCCTCTAGACCAGGCCAAGGGGCCATAGGCAAGGAGCTGAGAGGTGCGACCTCCAAGGCCCTTCTGAGCTTGAAGCCTCACTTCCCTTGTTGATAGGATGGGGGCACGTCACTAAGAGAGTACATGGCCCATGCTAGGTGCTTCATAAATGCTCAAGGCTTTCCTAACCTTGACTAAAGTAATTCATCTTTCTGAGCCTCGGTATCCCCACTCTGAGGGGATGTCTCATTAGAAACATTGAATAAAATGATGCCTATATAGCATGGAGAAAGCAAGAGGGACATGCTGGTCTTCTTACTGCCAGTGTTGCTATTATTTGTATTATTATTACTATTATCCCCAGGTGGGGGTGGGGTATTCCACCATGGCTTCCCTCCCTGGCTTCCTCCAGGTCCCAGAAGCTGCTGGTGAGCCGGTCCCCCTCCCCGCCACAGTAATCTGATTTAGGGGTAGGGGGAGGTAGCCTGGCATGGCCCATTGTTGGACCTCCCCCCTCAGAGTAGGGCTACAGCCGCAGGGGCGGGGCTGCCAGCTGTGCAGTGACATTCCACAGCCCTGCTAACCACTGCTTCTGACTCTGGTGGCTAAATTGAGTCTCGGTTTCCTTAAAATGACTATTTATTGCTTTAATGCAGTATTGAGTATTTACTGAGTGTCGGAGAAAAGGCTTGCCCAGCGCAGAGCTCACGGCCGCCGGCCAGTGGGGCTGCTCCAGGAGGGTGCATCTGGAGAAGGGGGGTAGCCTAGCCCCTTAGCCAAAGAAACAAAGGCCCCTCCGGTGCTCCCTGTGCTAGCTGGGGGGTGGGGGTGCACGCTGCCTCCCTGATCCAGGCCACCCCCTTCCCTGGGTGGCGTGTGTTCAGGAGGAGGGGGTCCACATGACACCTCCACCCGCTCAGCAGCCGTGGAGAATTGCTGGCCTTTGAGCAAAGTAGGCACCAGCTGCCCCCCACCAGTCCCTGGGTAGCCTGTCTCCTTGGAGGGCCAGCCCATGCCAGCCCCAGGCATCTCAGCTGTGTCTCACAGCATGGAGACCCCCACACACTCCCAAGAAGGGGGGTGTGGGCCCTCCCTGAGGGCTGTATCATTGTCCCTGGGGTGAAAAGGCAGCTTTTGTGAGAGGCTACAGTGTGCCCCTGAAATAAAGATGGGAGGAGGAATCCCTTTCCTCAAAAGTATATGCTGTGCCAAGGTGCTCAGTAATCCTCCTAACAACCTGCCAGGCCTATTTTTCAGATGGGAACACTGAGGTTTGAGAGACTTGGTGAGAGACAGAAACTGGGTCTGGACTCAGAACCCCTTCAACTCCTTCGAGGGATGGTTGCAGGGTGTTATGGCAGCTGCTGCAGGCTCCCCGGAGGAGGCGCCCATTGAATCTAGCATTGAAGGATGAAAAACATTCAACCAACAGCCTTGGGGGCCGTGGGCAGGCCAGGACACTGGAGGTCAGAGTCCGAAGTAGCTGAGCCAGGTGAGTGGGTCTGTCAGATCAGGGAGAGCTTGTTGCTCACGTGCACCTGGAGCCTCACACCCACTTCTAGAAAGAAGGAGATGCAGTGAGAGAATGGGTAGGAGGAAGGGCAAAGAAAGGCCCAGCAAAAAAAAGGGAAATGTGAAAGGTAAATCGTAATCACAATCATAACAGTAACAGCAAGTGTGCCTGTGGCCTTTATTCTGTTCTGGGCACTACTCTTCCTGCTTTATGCATGTTAATGCATTGGGCAGGGGTGCTCGGCAGCTGAGGAGCACTTAGGAGGCCACTCTAGCAGGTCAGGGCTGCTCTTTCCTATTGCTTGCAAGCCAAGAAATTCTGAAGACTTCTGAGCAGTTCACTTTTCATTCCCAAAGAGATAGGAGGCTGTAGAGGGGGGTGCAGAGCCAGTGTAAAGCCTGGGCAGGGCAGGCAGGGACGGGAGCCTGCAGCCAGCGCCATGCAGGCAGAATGAGAGTGGAAGAGGTATGGATGAAGGGTCTGAGGTCCTGGACCTCGGCCATGGGAAAACAGTGGTGTCAGAGCTGATAAGAGGGAAGTGAACTTAGGGAGAAATGGCATATTGGTCGTTTTCTTTCTTTTCTTTTTTTTTCTCTTACAAACATCACTGTTGCTTGTTGTAAAATAAATCTAGACAGAGAAAAAGTACATCAAACAAAATGGGACAGTCTTCATCCTTTCCCCTACCCCTTCCCCAGAGGCAGTCAGTTGACTGATGGGTAATGTTCCAGACCTTTCCTGTAAGTGTCCAAGCATGTTCTGTGCACATTTGCTTGGTTTTCCTTTTTACAGGATCTATATTTTCTCCAAACTGCTCTGTGCTTGCTTGTACCACTTAGTAGCATGGGCTGAGGACATCTACCATGTCTGTGTCAGGGATTTACCTCTGCCTTGGCAACCACAACTTAACAGTCCAGGGAATGGGTGAGCTCTGATTTATTAACCCATTCCCCCACTGACAGCCCTTTGGGCTGCTGCCAGTGCTGTGCTGTCACACACACGATACATCAGCGAGCAGCCTGGTACATATATCTTTGTGCACATGTGCTGCGTGACGGGAGCTGGGGTGTAAACACATTGGGTGGTGCTGCCCTGGAGGCATCCACAGAGCAGCCCAGGAAGCAGGCGGTGGAGGGTCTGGGTCCCTGGGGAAAAAGAGGGGGGTTGGAGAAGTCGGGGCTATGGAACTAGGGAGGCTCACACCCTCCTCTGTCATTGAGGGCTTTTGACATTCAAGTGACGGTCAAAGCCATAAGAAGATAGAACCCTGAGGGTCCTGGCATTTAAGACCAGGTGCAGCACCAGCAGCCTAAAGATATATTGGAGGGACCAAAGCAGTATGCCTTCTTAGGGTTTCCAGAAATATGGCAAATGGCAGAGGTGGGTGTGAGCTTGGATGTCCAGCCACTAGCTGACCCATAGTAGTTGCTCAGTAAACATCGATCAATAGAATCAATAAATGAATCAGTGAATGAGGCCCTTGGGTTCCGAAGGTGTGTGTTTTCTACCAAATGGTAGTTTAGGGAGAGTGGAAGAGGCGTGGCTGACTGTGGAGGAAGTTCAGAAGATGTACTGTGGGTGTAGATGGTTCCCCACCTGCGTGGCTGGCTGGAAGGTGAGCAGACCGAGAAACCAAAGGGGGCTGGGTGTCCTGGCAGGTCAGGAAGGGAGGGCTGCAGAACAGGTGCTGAGGAAGTGCTTCAGTGCCTGGGCTCAGGGACAAGCTCTCACTGAGGCCAGGGCTCTGTGGGGACCTCGGCACTGGGGGAGGGCTCTCTCTGGGTGGGAGGTGGCAACTGGATCCGATTTAGGAGGGTTGGGAGTCCCTTCCTGAGCACTGTGCTGGGCTCTTAGCATTCACCTTTCATTGTACCTTCCCTAGAACCCTGCGAAGATAGATTACAACCTCCCCCTTTATAGATAAGGAAATTGAGGCTCTGGGGGTGGAGTCATGGGCCCAAATTGACAAAGCTAAGATAAATGGGGGCAGGATTTAAATCTGTATCTTTCAGGTCCCAAAGAGACCCTTTTTCTCACCTCCTGTCCCCCTAACCCTCATACCCCCAGGCCCTCCAGTGTGGTGCATAGCAGAGATCCTGGACAAACAGGAAGGGAAGGCTGCAGGGAGCTGGTTTCTTGTACCCACAGTTTTGGGGAAAGCGTTTCACACTTTCCCGTCATTGTTAAGCCATCAAGAATGCTTTACTGGGTGAGGAAACTGAGTCGCAGCCAGGTTTGTTCACTGTTTAGAAATGGGCAGGGAGATGGTGACAGGCCTGGGGGCTCTGGTGGCAGCTGAGCACTGAGCAGGAGGCCAAGGGGAAGTGAGGGGGTGGAGGGAGAATGCGACTGGCACAGCAGAGAAGGTGGAAGGGTGTCCTGGAGGCAGACTGTGGAGTAAAGGGTAGAAGCAGAGCCAGTGGCCAAGTAGGGGCATTGTGGTGTCTGAGAAGTGTGGGCCGAGGGAGCCAGGGGTGGTGAGGCCTGAAGTAGGGCTGGCTACGAGGGCAGAGACAGGGATGGATGGCTCCTGTGGACTGCAGAGTGGGAGGAGGACAGCTATCACTACAGGGCCCTGGCCTCACTACCAACCAGTTTCAACCTGTGAGCCATCAAAGGCCTCTCTGCCTGAGCTGCCCTGACCCACCCAGCAATAACCCAGTTACCACATTTAAGACAGCCAAGCTTTCCTAGGCTTCTCCTGAGAAGGGAGTTTCCCTTGGGTCTACCTTATGTGTTTGTATGTCCATGTACTTGTGGGGGTGTAGCCTGCGTGGGCACCTGCAGGGCCTGTGTGGCTTTGTTTTAGTGTGTCTGTTGTACCCTTGTTTTGTTCCTGAGTGTTAGTGTGTCTCTGGCTCTCTTGTGCTCCTCTGGGTATATCTATGTACATCACATGCGTCTCCAGATACCTGTGCCTGCCTTTCCCATATACCTGTGTGTTTCTCTGTGTAAGTAGATGGCATTGTGGTCACCTTGTATATGTTGTGGTATGTCCCTGAGTATCTCTGTACTTGGGAGCCCATGTGCCTTGGGGTGAGCTCCAGGGATCAGTTGTCTCTAGGGCAGGGCAGAAAAGGAGGTCATTAGGTAGAAGGAGTAAAGCCATCTGGAGGAGGCTAAGGCAGGGCTCCTGGGCAGGGTGTTGGTGATACTAGGGGTGCAGCTGGACTGCCTAACTGACAGTGACTTGACCCCGAGCCCTGTCCTGGGCCCCAGCCTGGAAACTTTCCCAGAAATCTGGCATTAAGAGAGCCCTAACCCAAATCTGATTTCAAAGAGTGTCTCTAGCCTGGCCTCAGCCTCCCAGAAGATAAGCCAGCTAGGCCCCCCAGAGCAGCACCTGCCTCTGAGCCTAGGTAACAGCTCTCCACAGGGAAGACACTTAAAACAGCCCCAGCAGCCTCCCATGGCTAGACATACACACGCATGACAGAGGCAACAGGTATTCCTGAGGGTGAACGTGAAGGCGTATGTGTGTGTTCAAATGTGTGTGTAAATGTGTGAACATGCTCAGAGGTCAGCCTGTAGATTGACTTGACCACTTCATGCAGTCCTTTGGTTTAGGTGGCCCACGTCAGTGTGCGTGTAGGTATATGTGGCCAGTGTGAGTGCAGACAGTGTCAGCTGTGCATATGTGGGTGTGTAAGTAGCAGGGATGGACAGGTACAGATGTAGAGGCAGGTGTGAGTAGCTAGATGTGCTTGAGCACAGGCATGTGCACACAGTGCCAACTTACACGTGTATGTTGGTAGACGTTAGGTAGATGTCTGTGGGGCCTACAGACTACTGGCATGTGCAGTCTAGGTGTGCACACACGTGTCTGTGTGGTGTCTGTAGCATGGGTCGCAGCACAATAGGCCCTCTCTTATACACCATCAATAGGTTCTTGGAAGCTGCCACATTATATGAAAGGATATATAGCAGATCCTTGAATAACATCATTTTCTTCAACATTGTTTCCTTATAACATTGGTGGAAAAAATTGGATTCATTATATATTGTTGTCTCACTTAACGTTGAAGTTTCAAAAAACCTATGGACGACATGAGGCCAGGACTTACCGTGTCATAGGGCATGGGTAAACCTGAGGGCCAGAAGCCCTGTGCATACACAGACCTAGCCTCCCTGGCCTAGCTGACTGCTGCCACTGTGGTCACCTAGAGGGGCGTGCAGGACATACATAGCCAGGGGGCATCCAGGTGGCAGAGCAAGGGCAAGGGAAACATCAGTCAGGGCACCCTGGCATGCCCCACACCGAGCTCACCTGCACCTTTAGCAAGAATTAGGTCCCATCCCAGTAAACCCGACTCTACTTCACCACTGCTGAGCCCTGAGCTGGGGGGAGGGGACCCCACTCGGAAATCAGCCATAAATTTCTCAAGATGCTTTAATTTTTTAAAAGCTCCACGTAGATGCTTTGCATTGTGAAAACCCACAAATATTGGCTAAATGAGGTGCGCCAGCAGAAGGCCTGCCAGGCCCGCAGCCCTCCCCTCCCGGCAGCTGGGCCCGGACTCAGCTGGGGCCCCTGGCCTGACCAGCCGGGGCTGAGGGGCCCATCTTTGTTCCGAGCAGAGCTCAGACTGCAGAGTGGCTGGGTAAATAGTCGCCGCAGTAATCGCAGGCTGATTCCAACTAATTAAATCCTGCGCCAAGAGCCCACTCCAGCCAGGATCCCGAGAGGCCACGAAAACACAGACACCCCAGACGGGGCTCTGCTCCAGGCCGGGTCTGGCTCTCTAATCCCGTATCTTTTGAAAGATAGGCGCGCCCCGGGATGAGGGGTCAGCGGGCCTGCCCTGTGCCGCGCGGTGGAATTTTTCAATAACCAGCAGCTGGGTCGCCAGGCACACAAAGGCAGCGCAATATCCTGTGGGCTTACTTGGGGAGAGAGAGTGGGCCGCACAGAGCCGGCTCCCTCCAGGCCGGAGCAGCGACCCCCCACAGCCCAGGCCCCCAGCAGCCCAGAGGCCACTTGGCCAGGCCTTCACTCCCCTCCCACCAGAAGGGCAGCAAGAACAGGGGCCTGCACCCTCCACCACCCCCTCCTCTCAGACTAGGGCTTCCTAGTAAATTCATCTTCCTTATTAAAAACAAGCCTTGATGCTCCCAGGTTCCAGCTGCGGCTGTGGTGGACCTGCTGGGGTTGGGCTGCCATGATTGCCCATGTCCCATCTTCATATGGGGAGGCCACACTGCAAGGGGCAGAGGCCTCCAGTCCTGGAATTGGGAGAGTCATGATCAGATCCCTTAGGCCTTTCTGCCAGAGAAGATCATGGCTGGGCCACATACTGGCTAGTGACCTTGAGCAAGGCCCTCACTTGTACCTTCTGTGAAATGGGCTCATCGGCCACAGCAGGAGGTTAGTGGGGGATTAATTGAGAGCCAGTGTCTGGTAGCTCCCCCGTTGCCTCAGTTTCTCCCACTGTATAATGAGGGTCAGGGCTTCCTTCCCCAGCTCTGAGGGCAGGGTTTGTGCCCCCAAGGGGCTCACACACTGTAGAGGGCTGTCCTCAACAGGAACTGAGCCACACATGTGAGAGTGATTAGAAGCTGCAGAGACCCACTTGATTTTATTTTATTTTATTTTTTCCCAGGGAAACAATAGTTGCCCCCTCTCCCAAGTCTGGAATGCTTTACGCCCAGGGTCTGGGACCCCTCATTTAAATTGGCTGCGAAGGGACAGGCACCGTGAGCCCCAGGAGGAGGTTGTTAGGGATGGAAGTTGGGGCCCAGGAATTTACAATCCGTTACTTGAGAGATGTCCTGCCTCCCCCTCGCCCAGTTCAGGCCTTCACAGGCCCAGCATGTGCCGTAAAGATGTCACATTGGGTGTGGGGTGCTGAGGAACAGTCCAGGCCTGGCCTTCAGGAGGGGGGCACATAGCCTGGGACTCTATCCTGGCTGCACTGCCCTGGCCAGAGGAGGTAGGACCTGCCTTCTCTGAGCCTCAGTGCCCCTTAGCAAGGTGCAAATGAGCGGGAGCATTTGCTCTCATCACATACCTTGGAAGTGAGGCAGGTGACTGCCAGGGTATGATGAGGTGCACAGGCCTGTGGCACCAGGCAGCAGGGACTTGGTCAGAACTCTGCGCCCCTCACCGCCTGTTTGAGAACTACTCAAAAAAAAAAAGTGTCTGTTCGTCCTATGCCAAATCACACACTGAACGTGGCTGCCAAGGGGGTTCTGAGGCCTGCCCCATTCTCTCTTACTTGGGACTCTGGCACTTTGCAGCTGGGAGGTTTGGCTCAAGACTCAGTTTTCTCATCTGTGAAATGGGAATACTCATTTCCCTGCCTTCCAGGCTCGTGAGGAAATTAGATCAGTCCTAGAACTGGCCAGAGCCTGGCACACACATTCAGGAAGAGGTGCTGTTGGTGTTGGTCAGGTCTGGAGCCCAGAGGGGATGAGAGCACCTCCCAAGGGCAGGGGCACTTGAGGGGACCTGGGAAAGGGAATGGGGATCCACCAGCAGAGGAACAGAGAGGGCACAGCATGCTGGTGGTTAGGATTTGGGGGCACTCAACACACCAGTCCCACAAACACCACCAGGGAGGAGCATCAGATCTGAGAGTTGCACCAGAGCCTGTGGTGGCCAAATGTGGGGACAAGTGTGGACAGAGTGGGAGGACCAGGGTATTGCTCAGGCAGGGACTAAAGGTGGCTGTTGGCACCATCAGGAAAGTGGAGACAGACCAGGAGACACAGTTTGGGGCCAAACAAGGTTGGTTTCTTTGGAAGTACTGAGGAGGGTTGAGGTGGGGCTTTTTCAGGAGCTAGAAGGGCTCCAGAGTCCCCTTGGCAGCCATGTCCCCATCCTGAGCACATAGATTCCTAGAGGTAGGTTTGAGGTGGTGGCTCCCCAGCTCCTAGGTGCTCAGCTTCTGCTCTGTGAAAATGGGTAAGGAGGGGCTATTGGGGACATAGCTGGAATCCAGCACAGAGCCCCCTCCTTCAGTGCCTCACTGCTCCTCTCCCACCCACAGGCTCAGATGACTGAATCAGCCATTTCAGTCTCCATTTCCTGGAGACCCCCCAGCCCAGAGTCTCATGGAAGGACATCCTTCATCTCTGAGAAGAGCATTCAGGAATCTGCTCACTCAGGGGTGGTGGGAGGGGCAAGGGTGGAGGGCACATCCCACAGTGGAAGGGGGACCACTTGGACATGCCCTGCCAGTGAGTGAGTGTGTGTGCCTGTGGCGGGGGCAAGGAGCAGAGTAAACAGCCGCTGCCCTGTCCTCTCTGCGGCTGTGGCCAGGTACACAGCCCTGTTTGGACAGCTGCCTTGTCTGTCCGTCTGTTTGGGAGATGCTGGCTGATAGATGGGGATGGGCGGACTGTTAACCCCTAGATGCCTGCAGAACTCTGTGTTCCGTCCTCCTTCCACAGGATACAAAGCACCCAGGGGGTGGTCCTGACTGCTCCAACCTCACCTCCTCTTGAGGGGGGCATCTCTAGCTCAAGTCAGGGACATTGCCTCAGGGGTGGGGCAGGGGGCTCCAGTGCATCAATAGCCTGCCCCTAACCAGGGAGCCAAGGACAGAGAAGGGGTTCTTTCCCATTGGTGGCCAAGGGTAGAACATCTCTGTCTGTCCTGAACCCACCTTACCCCTACACCCGTGCCCTGCAGAATCTCCTCTACTGTTATAAAAAGGAAGCTGCCAGGCTGTCTCAGGGCTGCCATCTTCACAAATGCCAGCTCAGCCTGGGGTCTGGGATGGGGGAGGGGGTGTCAGGGCCACAAGCACCAGGGCCCTGAGAAGTATGAACAAGTAGAAGTGAGGCTTGGGGCCTGGCAATAGGGGAGTCAAGCTCAGATCATGTCTCTCCCCTGGGCATCTGGACGAGAGCCTGACCCAGAGATGAATGGATGCTGTGACAGTGAGTCAGGTGACACTGGTGTGATGACACATCTGGCATCTCCATATGGTACCCCCTCCACCACCCTGAGTGTCTGTGTCAGCCATGGCTGGGCCAACCACTAGGCAAGGGAGCCCCCTGGGCTCCTCCCACCCATCTCACAGCCCCATAAACTTATGAACACCCTGCTCAGATTGCTCTCTAGTATCCCGCCCTCTACTCCCACCCCTGCCAGGACCCTGTGCCTCTTACATATAGGGCGCCAGCCACACCTCTCTGTCCTCCCACCCTCACTCAGTGCTACCCCATCCCTGGTCCTACTTCACACTGGAAAATAATCTTTTTTTTTTTTTTTATAGACAGAGTCTCACTTTGTCATCCTTGGTAGAGTGCTGTGGCATCACAGCTCACAGCAAACTCCAGCTCTTGGACTTAGGTGATTCTCTTGCCTCAGCCTCCCTAGTAGCTGGGACTACAGGTGGCCCCCACAATGCCCGGCTATTTTTTTGTTGCAATTTGGCCGGGGCGGGTTTGAACCCACCACTCTCAGTATATGGGGCCAGCTCCCTAACTCACTGAGCCACAGGTGCTGCCCCAAAAAGATCTTTTTAAAATGTAAATTACTCAGGCCACTCCACACTTAGAACTTTTCAATGGCTTCCCAGGGTGCTTGAGATTAAGAGAAAAATCCCTTAAATGGTTTGAAAGGCCATCAATGGGCACAGGTTAAATAAATTAGGGTTTGCCTCACAACCAAGCCTCAGGCAGCTGTGAAATCCGTGCTCTAAGGCCCTGGAGTCATCTCCCACATATATGGGGAGTCGGGGGACACGGGAACAAGGAGCAGAACAGTTGCAGAGTTTATCAGTGTTTGCATCCAAAAAAGGCTAGACAAAACCCCGAAGCAGTCCTCATTACAAAAAGAAAAATAGTAGAGGAGATTCTGCAAGGCATGGCTGTAGGGGTAAGTTGGGCTCAGGACAGACAGAGATGTTTTACCTCTGGCCACCTGGGGAGGAGAAGGTTGGCTGCAGCCCACAATGTGTTGCCCGATGTGTCTCAGGTAGGGAGGGGCCTAGAGGGCTGTGCTTGAGGGTGGGGAGGATGCAGCGAACACCCCTTTGTACTTGTACATCTCAGTATTATATGGTGGAATGCATTACCTATTCAAAATAAACACAATTATTTTTAAAATAAAACATTTTAAAGTAGATGGTCTGCAAGACGTTGCACACTCTGGCAGGCTGCCGCACGCTCCAGCCTCCTCCTATTCCATGCACGGCTTCCTTCCCCCAAACACCCTTGGGCACCTTTTATTTTGGGTTAAGCTTGTCGGGTCTCTGGGCCTTTGCACTCAACTGTTTCCTCTGCGCCCATTCTTTCCTCCTCTGTTTTCTGGAGAGTAGCCTTCTCTTCCTCACACCCCACCCGCAACCCCAGTGTGAACTGGGTCAGGAGCAGTTGTAGCTGCCCTCCCATCCACTTGTCTCCCAACGGCTGGTTCTCAGCTGTCCCCAGCACCCAGCACCTTCTCACACACACACAGTAAGCACCACATAAGGATTTAGGGAAGAGACGAACTAGGCAGGAAGGGGAGGATGCTCCGGGAATTCCAGGTCATGGGTGTTAGGAAGTGCCCACCTCAGCTTTAATAGGACAAGAAGGATTTTGCCAGACTGGCAAGTGGTACAGAATTCCAAGCAGAGGGCAGGGCAGGGGGCCAAGACCAGGCAGCTGGACATCTCTAACAACCTGTCTGCCAATGCTTGTTCTTCCACATCCAAGCTCTGTGTCTTGGGCCGGTTACCCCCACTCTCTGTGCCTCAGTTTACTCATCAACAAAATGGAGTGTTAGCAGGGACCTCTCCGAGTTACTGGGGCAGGGGCTGCAGATCCCTTCAGGAAGCCAGGCACACAGCTGGCGCTAGATAAATGCTGGGGGAACTGCTGCGGGCTCCCGGAAAGGGTTAATGCTGGGCGCTTTTTAATTGTCAAATGACTGCGGGCGATTAGCGCTGGCAGCTTCCTCAATAATCGCTCTTCTCTGTACCTGCTGGGAGCTTAATTAAAAAACAAAGAGGCTCAATTTAAAGGCCATTACTATGCTAATGCGGCCGGGCCGGCAGTGATTAAGCGGCTCGAGCGGGCGGCGGGTGGCTGGGGCGGGGCGTGAGGCGATCAGTTACCCACTAAACGGGCGGGCGGCGAGCCCTGCCCAGTCGGCTCCGGGCCTGACCCGCCGTGCCCACCCCCAGCCGGAATGCAGGCACGCCAAAGACCCCGGGCTGTAGATGCGGTCTCCCAGAGCCTCTTCTTGCGTCCTACAGAGTCTCCACTGTGGGTAGGAAATGAATGCCACCCACACCTCCAAGTGGCTCCTTTAGAATTCCTCCTTCTGACCGCCCCACCCCGGCTCCGCATGGAGCCTGCTCTCTGCTGCACGATTCTCTCCTTCACCCACTTCACAGGTCACTCAGCGAGGGGGACATGTTCTGCCCACCCACTACAGCTGTGAGTCAGCCCAGCCCACACAGGCCATTGGCTTGGAAGCAGGTATCAGGCTCCCAATCCTCTGGGGGCATTTGCTCCCTGTCCCCAACCACTGGGAAGCCAAGACAGTGTGGTGGCTTCCTGCCAGGAGGAGCTGACCTGTAGAAGGAAAGAACTCCTACCTTGGGGGTGGCCCCTGCTGTGAAGCTACAGGCTGTCTCTTGGAAGTGTAACATCTAATAGGAACGTACCAGGGGCACAAGGGCAAGTGTGGGGGAAGTGAGGAGGAGGCTTGGTCCAGATCTCCTGAGAGACTGGGCGGGGAGGCCCCCTGTGACCAGACAGCAAAGCTGGTGCTATCTCTGGCTGTGTTCAGAGGAACTAGGATGGGAAGTAAGGGAGGAGATGGCCGGTCTTCCCTCTACAGGGCCCCCTGCTTCAAGGGCTGCATGGACAAACTCAGGCTCATTTAGAGGGTGACCAAAGTGTGGAGAAACAGCCCCAGGAATGTGGGGGGCTTAACCAAGAGAGGGAGGTATCATCACTATTTTTGAGTCTCTCAAGGGCAGGAAAGAGCACACTTAGTCTGCGGGGGCCCAACTGAAGCTGGACATTTACATCCAATATATGACACCCCCAAGACTGTCTTGACCCAGTGGTTTTAACCCCGAGTGTGTTTTCACCAGCTGCCTGGTACAATTTGTGGTAATGAACTTTGGTGATTTTGTTGGTGACATTGAAAACCATCCTTCAGAACCTGGGGAAAATTCAACTTGGTAAAATCGTCAGTACAAAATACAATTGAAAACAGTGAAACTAATGTTAAAATGTGTCACTGTCACAAATTAATGACTAAAAAGTCTTGTCAGTAAGAACCAGTACAGGCTCAAACCTGATGACAGAGCAAAGTTTTCCTGAGATTTTTTTTTCAAGAAAAATAAATTATCTCAATGAAAATTATTTTAGGGAAATAATGGGAAAAGTTATTTAACTGTATTAGAAAAGAAAATTGATCAAAAAATTAAATTGCGGTAATGGAGTTTGTTCCAAAAACACTAGCTCAGAGGAAGTTTATCAGTGTTGATACAACTCTAATTAACTGCTATGGTCTAGGTATAGAGAGTCCAAAATCCATTCTGTCAGAATGGTAGGGCCAGAATCTCAGCTGGGTCAGCTGTTACTCCAGGATTTCTCCTGCTAGAGACTCCTCTCCCCTCAAAAGCCTCATTCCCCATTCTATCAGGGGGTCCTGGGAGCTGTGACCCTGCATCTTGTTCCCACTGGTTTGTCATCACCTAGCACAGAGCCTGGTCAGGGTGGATGTAAACAAATGCTTTACAGAATCAAGTCTTACATTGTAGTGAAGGGCAATTAGTTTCTGCTCTTTCAAGAGGAAATATCGTGGCACAGAGTTTGGCAGAGAGCAAGTACTGAAGTGTTTGTTGGATGGATGGATGGATGGATGAGTGAATGTACAGAAGGATAGATGGGTGAAGGGGAATGGATGGGAGTACAGGTGTACAGATTGATAGGTAAATAGATGGATGGGTGGATAGATGGGCGGATAGGTGAGCAGGTGGATGGATGGGTGGATGGATAGTTGAGAGGATAGGTAGGTGGATGGATGGGGAACAGGTGGATAGATGTGTGGGTGGATGGAAGGATAGATGGGTGAAATAGTGAATGGGTGAGAGGCAGGGATATGGATGGGTAGTGGAAGGATAGATGGATAGATGGGTAGATAGGTATGTAAGTAGAAGGATAGATAGCTGGCTGAGTGGCTATGTGAGTGGGTGGGTGGATGGATGATTAGATGAGAACAAAAGAGATCTGACCAACCCTCTTTACCCCAACATTCAAGACCTCCAGCCTGACTCTTCTTTCTCACTCGTGTTCCAGCCTGACCCACTGCTTTCCCTAACCCTGAAAATGGCCTCCATCTTCTTTACATCTTTGTTGGCCTCTCTTCCTCTACATACCCCTTCTTAGTGAAAATGATTTTAGGGAAATAATGGCCATGGAATAGTACAGGGGCAGCCCTTAGTGCAACAGCTGGTGCAGGATTCGCAGAGTCTTGATGCCCAGCTGGCATCTTGACTAGCCTGACTCTGGAGTCAGACACACCCTTCCCATCCCAGCTCCATCACTTCCCCCAGTGGATTCTCTAAAATCCTCGAATCTTTCCTGACCCCCAGCTCTGCCCTCCACCTGGCACTTTGCACTTCATCAGACTGGACTCTGGATCCTCTAGCCCTTCCTGGGCACTCAGGTCTGGGCTAGGCCCATTCTGGCCATGTAGGACCCCAGGGAGAAATCCAGTGGCCTCTACATCTCATGGTGAGGGGGTTTCTCATCTTCCAACTGTGTTGTCAGCCACTTGGATTACAAATGCCATGGCCCCCACTTCTGTAACTATGCCCCCCGCCCAGCCCCAGCCCAGGGCATAGGCCCAAGGCTGATGGACCAAGTGCAGAGTTGTTCTAGGAGGTGGACAGCATGGAGAGACTTCTCAAACAGGCCCAGAAAGCCAAGCAGAGAGGCTGGGAGCAGCTCTGGAGCCCTGTGGCCCCCCAGCTGTGATGCTGGGCCACTGTGTCATCCTCTCTGAGAGTGGCCCTTTCCTCTCTGGTAGTGAGAGCAGAGGCACCTCCCTCTCAGGGCTCCTGCTGGGGAAGAGTGCATGTGCAAATAAAGCACAGGGCCTGGTATGTAGAAAACAATCTTGGCAAGTAATAATAATAATAATAATGATGATGATGCTAGATTTGTCAACTAAGAGCTGGTGAGCTCAGCGAGAATGGGGGGAGGTACCTGTGATCAGCTCAAAGCAGGCAGGAGGAGAAAGAAGGCTTGGTTTTTTGGCTTGGCGCCTGTGGCTCAAGCGGCTAGGGCGCCAGCCACATACACCTAAGGCGGCGGGTTCGAATCCCCAGCCCGGGCCTGCCAAACAACAATGATGGCTGCAACCAAAAAATGGCCGGGTGTTATGGCGGGCACCTGTAGTCCCAGCTACTTGGGAGGATGAGGCAGGAGACTCGCTTGAGCCCAGGAATTGGAGGTTGCTATGAGCTGTGATGCCATGGCACTCTACCCAGGGGGATAGCTTGAGGCTCTGTCTCAAAAAAAAAAAAAAAAAAGAAGGCTTGGTTTTTAGTAGAGGCTCAATAAATGTTAGATGGATGAGTGAATAAATGAATTTGCCAGTGAAGGGTCAGAATAAAAGAGGGAAAAGAGTCAACTCAAAGGCCATGGAATAGTACAGGGAGGCCCTTAGGGTAGCACCTGGCACAGGGCTCACAGAGACTTGACGCCCAGCTGGCATCTTGAGCCTGGACCAGTTTAGAGCCTGATCGGAAGGGAGATGTGGGAAGGTGGTGAGAGGGGCTTGACATGGTCTAGTCCCTAGAGAATCCCTAATGGGAAAGAGAATCTTGGGGAAGAAAGAGCATGGGTCTTTCCCTCCTGTTCCCTCAGGTGTCAGAGCCCCAGAGGGGGGAAACCAGTTGTCAGGTGCCAGCCACATGAATACAGCAGCTCACTTTGTAGGGGTGTGTGTGTGTATATATCTGCCTGTCTCCATCCCAGCGGCCCCCACAGTGTCCTCAGCCTGGACCTCACCCTAGCAGCTGCCTCCTAGGCATATCCACATAGCTGACTAGAAAACAGCTCAAACCCAACATGTCCAGAGCTGCCTCCCAGCCCTCCCCCACCCCGCCAGTCTCCCTCTCATCCAATGGCAACTCCAGCCCGAGACTCTTGGCTCATACCTGCCTCAGTCCTTTCTCTAGCACCCTCTTCTGTCCTTTAAAACACATCCTGGGTGGGACTGCCTCTCAGCACCTCCGCTGCTCTCTGGGACTGAGGGACCTCATCTTTTGCTTGGTTTATTACGATCACCTCCCAAATTGCTCCTGCTGCCTGAGGAGACGGTTAAAGTTTCAGGCTGGCACTCCTGCCTCTGCACCAACCTGGCTCCTGCCTCACATGCTGTCCCCAGGCCAGTCTGCAGCCCCCTATCTGCAGGGCCTTTTCATTTGCTGTTCCCTCTGCCTGGAACCCCTCCCCTCATATTCCACACACCCTCCCTCAGGTCACTGCTGGAATGTAGCAGCTCAGTAGCCTTCGACTGACTGTCCTTTCCGAAATTGCAGCCCCATTGCTCTTCCCTGTCTCAATTTTCTTCGCCACATTGTCACCATTTGTGGTACTCCTTATGCGATAGATGCATCTATTTGTTAAAATAGATGAATTTTATTGTTACCCTCACCTGTACGAATGGAAGCTGGAGGTGGAAGGACATAGGCACTGTCCTTTTTGCTCGCTGTTCTGTCTCTGTCTTCTGGATAGTTCCTGAGCTCCTAGCTGTGCCTGTCCTTCCCTGTCCCTTCCTGCCCCTGGCTGGTGACCTCCAGCCCCGCCGGGGCTCCCGACAGCAACAGCACAGCGCAGCACGGATCAAAGGGCCGAGGCTCCGCACAGCTGCATCTGCGGCGCGCCCGCAGGAAGTGCGGGGCAGCTCTCCCGGCAGGACCCGCCCTGGCGCAGTGAGGCCCGGAGAGGCCTGCGCGCCCGGCCACACCGCACATTCCAGCCGCGTGATTGACGCGCGCACTGGGGCCCCTGCCTGCGGCTCCCGCCGCGCCCGCCTAGCTGCTCTTTGCCGCATCAAAGCAGATGTTTGCAGCTGGTTTGAGTTGGATCCCCCATCAGCAGGCCCCTTTTGTCTCAAAATAAAAACCAGCTACCCCCGGAATGATAAGGACGCAGCAGGCACGTGGGGGAGATGTCAGGCAGGCCTGCAGGGAGGATGCCAGGCAGCTCCCTCAGCCAAGTGACAGGCTGAGGCTACCAGCAGCCACCCAAGAGTGGTCTAGGGTCCTGTCCCCTCAGCTCCTGTGAACTGCTGCTCATCCTTCAACCAGCATCATCACAGACCGCACAGTCCCACCAGCCGTCGGAACAGTAGCCCCCACACTGAGCACTGGCTGTGCTAAGTGCTCACAGCTGTGTCATCCTGGGGTCCTGTCACCAGCCTAGGAAGGAGGTAGCACAAGGAATCCACACTGTAATGTATTTAGAGTGCTTACCTGTAAGGTGGGAATCCCAGTTTCCAAATGAGAAAACAGTTCAGAGAATGGAGGTGGCTTCCCCAAGGTCAGGCAGCCAGTCCTGTTCCAGCACCAGGTTTTAAAATCAGTAGCATGTCACCTTTTCCAGGACGTCACCAGCTCTTGTCCAGATTGCCTATTGCTGCCTTCTGTGCATCTCAGCTTGCTGTGCCTGCCCCAGTACCCCATCAAGACACATGTCACACTTGCCAGCAGCCAGGGGATGAGGTTCGGGCTAACTCTGTGCCCCAAGCATCTCTAAAGAGCCCAGCTCAGGCCAGCCTCCAGAGCTGGGTGAATTTGAGAAGGTACAGCCAGTAGTGACAGAAGGGATGTGGCTCTATGGGTCAAGCCCCATGGTCCCCATGGGTGAGGTTCTGACAGAAGGTCAGACCTACAGAGGGACAGACAGGGAGAGCACATACTCAACAATATCATTAAGGGGGCTTCAGACTGAAGTGGGAGGTGAGGAAGAGAAAGTTCCAGAGGCTGCATCAGGCACCATAGTGAGACTTAGACTGGGAAGAGAAGGGAGCACACCTCCATGGAAATTCTTCTGTCCCGGGTGCTGGGCTAAGCTTTCCCATAGGGGTTAAAACCTCACAGATTCCAAATTACCCAGTGAGGGAGGGGCCAACTCCCCCATTTCACAGAAGATACATCTGAGGCTCAAAGAAGGGGTATGAATTACCCAGGACCATGCCACTGGTGCTGGAGTTGTGGGAAGCCACATGCCCGGAGATGGGCTAGGGGCTGACAAAGCTACTGAGGGAGCAGAGAAAGGAAGGGATATAGGACAGAGGGTCCAGCTGGTCCACCTGGAGTCAGATACCCAGGCCTGGTCCAGTTATGGTTAGAGGAGTCATTTAGTATGCACATGGCACCCCTGGGTCTAAATAAGAGGCATGCCTAGAACTTCATTGATAAGAAGTTAGAAAACTAGATCCCAAGTTATATTGTTGTGGAGGAGGTGGGGGACAGGGAGGACAAATTCATGAATCTTATTACCTGGAGGTGTTCTCTAACCCCTGAAGCAGAGTATTTAATATTTTCTTGTACTACCTGGCTGCCCCTTTCAATTTCCACAAGGTTGTTCATTCATTCAACAAACACTCACTGACTACTTCTTCAATCCCAGAGCTTGGAGTGGGGTGAATTAGACCTGGTGTCTGATTTCTAGGTCACGAGGGGCTTTAAACACACAAGTAGCTGGAGAGTATCTAGGACTATGGGCATCAGGGAAGGCTTCACAGAGGAGTTGACTTTTGAATTGGGACTTAAAGAATGAAGAGGATTTCCTTAAGGAGCAAAGTAAGGCTCGGTGCCTATGGCTCAAGCAGCTAAGGCGCCAGCCACATACACCTAAGGTGGTGGGTTCGAATCCCCAGCCCGGGCCCACCAAACAACGATGATGGCTGCAACCAAAAAATGGCTGGGCGTTGTGGCAGGCACCTGTGGTCCCAGCTACTTGGGAGGCTGAGGCAGGAGACTCGCTTGAGCCCAGGAGTTGGAGGTTGCTATGAGCTGTGATGCCATGGCACTCTACCCAGGGGGATAGCTTGAGGCTC
>CAUYQV010135181.1:0-25720 GCA_963574575.1 Galagoides demidoff
CAAGTAGCTGGTACTACAGGTGCCCGCCACAACGTCTGGCTATTTTTGTTGTTGTTAGGGTTGTCATTGTTGTTTTAGCTGGCCTGGGCTGGGTTTGAACCCACCAGCCTTGGTGTATGTGGTTGGGGCCCTACCCACTGAGCTACGGGTGTCGCCCAGGAGCCTGAATTTTTAGAATGGGCCAGTCCTGAGAAGTCATTGTATGGATGGGTCCTAGGGCGTGGGGTCCTGTAGAAATAAGACTTGCCCTGGTCATTCATGAGTCAGCTGATGGATGACCTAGGGCTTTGTTTCCTGGAGCAGAGGGAAAGGCAAGGACAACTCAGTTTGCTTCTCTGTATTGAGTCTGCAGAAACACAGGGCTCTCATTTTCTGCATTCTTAAAATATTTAAATATTGGAAGTGTTGGCTAATGCCTGTAATCCTAGCAATTTGAGAGACTGAGGCAAGGGGATCATTTGCGGCCAGGAGTTCAAGACCAGACTGAGCAAAAGCGAGATCCTCATCTCTACCCAAAATAGAAAAAATTTAACCAGGCACCAAAGCACCTGTACTAGGGAGGCTGAAGCAAGAGAATTGCTTGAGCCCAGGAGTTTGAGGTTGCAGTGAGCTATGATCATGCCATTGCATTCTACCCAAGGTGATGGAATGAGACTTTGTCTAAATAAATAAATAAAATTTTTAAAAAGTGTATGCAAATAGAAATGTTATAATTTAAATCTTCCTCCCAGTGCTATCCTGTGTGGCTCTGGGCTTGGGAGCAGCACATGGCTGTTTTGAGAGGCAGGATGGTGAATGGTTACAGTCATAACCTCTGCAACCTCACTGTTTGAAAATGAATCTAGACTCTGCCGCTCTCAGACTGTGATATCCTCGGTGCATTACTTAACGTATATGTCTCAGTTTCCTTATCCATAAAATAAGGATGCTCAAGTACTTGAGAGTTCACTGTGAGAATTGAACATAACATATGCAATGTACTTAAAGCCATGTTTGGCATGTCCTTTTTTGTTACAAAATGTTATAATTAGTTTTTAATAAACCATCAGAGTGTCTGCGAGGCTGTGTGAAGAAGTGTTTCTTGGGGGTTGGGAGGTCCCACTGTCTTGGGGGTTGGGAGGTCCCTCTTGGGGGTTGGGAGGTTTCTTGGGGGTTGGGCCAGGATGTCTGGGACCCTGAGGAGAGGCTGGGCCATGGCACTAGCTTCCTCCCTTTTCTTTTTCATAGTGATTCCAAATGTTCTTTAGAGCCAGAAAGATCTAGGCTCAAATCTTGGCTCTTAGGCTTATAGGCCATGACTTAGGCAAGTCATTATTAGCTTCTTGGAGTCTCATCTGTTTATGGATCCAACAACACCCTTAACACGGCTATTTAGAGGATTAAAATGAGAAAATGTAGGTAGGCTAGGTGCTGTACCTCATGCTTATAATCTTAGCATTCTGGGAGGCTGAGGCTTCTCTTGAGCTCAGGAGTTTAAGACTAACCTGAGTGAGAGCAAGACTTCATCTCTACAAAAAACAGAAAAATTAGCTGGGCATTGTGGGTACCTTTAATCTCAGCTACTCAGGAGCCAGAGGCAGGGGAATCACTTGAACTCAGGTATTTGGTGAGCTAGGATGATGCTACTGTACTCTAGCTAGGGCAACAGAGTGAGACCACGTCAAAGAAAGAAAAAGAGAGAGAGAGAGAGGAAAAGAAAATGTAAGCAAAAGTTGAACATACTCGTATGCTATAAGTCAGCAGTTCTCATCAACCTGTGGGTTGTGACCCACAGGAACTGTATTAAAGGGCTGCAGTATTAGGAAGGTTGAGAACCACTGCTATATGTGCTTCATAGTGGTGGCTGTCATGTGGCTATTTTCCTAATGTCTCTGTCCTACTTTGAGTCTCTACCATTCCCTTCACTCTCCCAGAGGAGGAGGCTCTCATTCTTCCTTGACTTCCAGGCTTGGAAGTCTCCAGACGACTTGAGAGGTTTGGATCCAACCCACCCAGACCCAAACCTCAGGGAGAGAGGCTTTTAAAAGACAAGATTGAGGCCTGCTCTCTGGTGGCTCATTTCTTGTGGCCTCAGCCTTCTCTCTGCCTTATCGCAGCAATACTGCTTTGGATTCTAGACACCCCCTTTGTCACTTAGCCCTGGCAAGACACCCCTCTTCACCCCCAATTCTGCCTCTCTCCTTGGGAGGGTTTCCTGGAGGAGGCCATTGAACATTGTGTTCTGTAGACTTAGAGAGAAGGCGAGTCTGAAAGGGGAACAGGAGGGAAGCACCATTGGAAGGGTCCTTGAAGGCCATGTTCAGCAAGACCATGTGACTTGCCCAAGGTCACACAGCTAGTAAGTGGCAGAATCAGGATTCCACCCAGGTCTCTCTCACTCCGGGGTCTCTGTTTTCAACCTTGTAAGACACTGCTCTCAGGGCACAGGGGCTGGCAAGTGGAAGAGGAGAGGAGCCAGGGGGTAGGGCATCTTCTTTCCCAGTTCAGGCCTGCTTTGCCCAGCCCATTCATGGTCAAATTCTAAATAAATGAAGAGTTAGCAGAATTCCAACTATCAAAGCAACAGGGCACAAGAGCTGGGGTAGTTCCAGTTTTAAGGCAGATCTGAGTCTTAGAGGGCTGTGGTTGAGTATAGGTAGGCTGCGTAACTACTCAGCAGCTGTGAGCCAAGGTATTTGTAGAATCTCCCTTGCCCCCTAGACTGGCATGTCATTGTGTAAAGATTCCATTGGCACACTCTAACTTTGGAATAGATTTTGTCCATTGGGGCTCTTCTCTGGAGAGAGTGCATTTTTGGCCCCTCCTATTTCACACAGAGAAGACTTAGTAGATATTTTCTCCTGGGTAGAAGGGGTGGAGGGCTGCTAGCTGTGCAGAAGGCCAGTCTGCCATGCTGGGACTGGCTCTCTTGACAGAGGGCAGGGAACCACTGGGCACACCAGGTTGCAGAGGTGGCAGCAATGGTAACTGCCAGCAGCTCGCAGTGAGTATGTAGTGTCAAATGGGGTGCATTACTCTCCGTGCAAATTAAAAATTAAAATTAATCAAACACTCAAATTGATTTCCTTCCCGTCTGTTTGCTTGGCTGTGCCAGTCAGACGCCTGCCTGCCCACTCGACCTGGTACAACCCACCCTCATGCCAGGGCTGGCCACACAGTCTGCTGCAGGGCTCTCTGTGAAGGGCCTAGGAGAACTGCACCTCACTGCAACCTTGGGAAACTGGGTAATGGTCAAGCAGCCGGGTCCGGTGATGAGCTTGGAAAAGAGAACACAGAGGAAGAGAGTATCACTCTGGTCAAAGGAAACACCCACGTGGGGCTGGGGGGCAGAACTCTAGGGAATACTCCTAGGGCCATCGTTAACTGAGGTCAGGAGCCTCAGCAAGTCTTGCGGGCTGGGCCAAGCCTTTCCTAGAGACTGGCCTGTCCCACCCTCCCCCAGCCAGCCAAGGGCCCTGGTCTCCTTCTTCCCCAGCTAGGCCCTGGCCTGACACTTTATCACTTACTGGCTGTGCAACCTTGGGCAAATTACTTAACACCTCCGGGCTTCAATTCTCTCATGGGTAAATGGGGATGATTATACTTTGGAAGCAGGCTTTCTGAGGGAGATTAGCAAGTGAGGGAAGCAAGATGGGGCTAAAGGGGACATTGGGCTGTGGCACATTCATGAGGCAGACTCCTGGAGGAGTTCTGGATCTGGGCTATCTTTGTAGGGTTGTTCTGAGTTGGGGCAAAAGGGACAGGCCTTTATCTTGACTTTGATCAGTCACTAGAGGCTGCAGCCCCTGGAAGGGAAGGCTCTGGGCAAAGAAGGTCCCCCTTCATTCTTCTGCCAGAGTGGAGGTACTCACCTTTGGCCTGTCACACTCAATCCTCCTGGCAGCAGGGTTGAGTGCTTCAGCCTGAAGGGGCACCTGGGCATTGCACCATGGTGTCCCCTAAATGTGGTGTGAGGGTTCCCTGGAACAAGGTCATGAATCCTGGAAGCAATCAGCTTGCAATAAATAGCTGTTCCTCTTCTGAAAAGGCCCCAGGGGCTCCACTTTCACACCTTGGAGTCCTGCCTCTTTTATTCTTACATACCTAGGTTTTAGACCCCCACTCTATCCTTCTTTAGTATTAGATTACCCCAACAGCCTCCCCCAGGCTCTCCAGCTTCACCCCTCCAATCCAATCCAGGCTACCTGGGAACCCCAGGGAGTGTCCACACATTCAGATCTGATCACATGCCTCCACTGCTTAAAACTCTTCAAAGTCCAATCAGCCTCTCATGGCATTCAAGGACCTCAGTGACCTGGCCATGCTCCCCCACCCTGCCATTCCCCCCAAGAGTGGGGGTGCTTTCACATTTTTCTGTCTGTTCCCTCATGCACTTCCTGCCCCCTCCCTTCTTTCTTGCCCTCTTGCATTGGAACACTGTCCATGTGGCCATACTTCTTCCCTGAGCCCCTGCAGAGGGTCAGGCCTGGGCTGGTGGGTGCTGAGGACTTAGGAGGGGCCACAGATCTAGCCATGCTCCCTCCCCTGGGGCACTCCTCTGCCCCCACCTCATTCTTCTCCCCTTTCAAGGGCAGTCACTCTACAGCCTGCGTGGGAGCACCAAATTCTGCCGTTGCCAGTACTGGACAGTCCCCAGGCCTCTCCTTTCCTCAGGTCCAGGGTCCATAAACTCAATTCCCAGTTCTGTGACCCTGCCGGCCTCCAGTCCCCCACCCCAACACAGTGCCCACTCCAGACCTTGGAACCTTGGCCTTGCTCTGTGGACTTGGCTGTCGATGTACCTGTCTGCTCACCATCTGTGAGTTTCCCCAAGGATGGGCCCTTGGGCCTGCCATAGAGCCCACCCCCTGTGAGTGGGAACTGAATGGCAGGTCTATTCTCTAAGCTGTATACACTCCAGGTCCCCACACTCCCACTGTTGCGCTGGCCTCCCAAAGTGCAAGTCAGGCTCACCTCTCAGGAGCAGGCAGTGGCTACTGTCTGCCCAGATTCCTAACATCTGCAGCTTCCACCACCCTACTGCCTGCTTCCTCCAGCCCCTGCCCTGTGACTGTGCTGGACCGCAGGTCTCCCTGTCCACAATGGTCATCACTCTGTGCCTCAGTTTCTTTATCTGTATGAGAGGAAAACCTTTGTTCCTACTTCCCTGGGCTGTAAGGAGTCTTTCCTGAGAAGGCGCATACTATCGATTTTTGTGGACAGCAAAGCACCTCCCAAGTGCTATAGGAAGATGTGATTAGTATAGAAAAAGCTGATGTGACAGAACTGTGGATTGACCCTCAACAAGCTGGCCTAGCCCTTGCTCTGTGAGTTCAAAAGCCCCAAGAGCCCCCTACTTTCCTGGGGACAGCTCCTGCAGGGCTATCCAGCCTCCTTAGGCAGGACCCTTAACAAGATTAAGACAGCCTCAGACACAGGAATTGCAGTTCTGAAGTGAGAAGAAAGCCCCTCACACCAGAAAGCTGTCACCAGGGAGGGGCCAGCTGGTTTCTGGACCTGCAAGGGGGCAGCAGGAAGGAGAAGTAGCACCCCACAGAGTCCTGCTTCCCTGGACTCCCTCCACCAGCGCTCGCTCTTGGATGAAATGAGGTAGATGGGCTCAGTATGGTGATTGGGGCTAGTTCCTTCTGTCTGCAGCCTCAGCTTCCCACTAGTTAATGGGCTCCATAAACCTGTCTGTGCCCACCTGGTACCCAGGAAATTGATGCGATCTTACTGGAGTGGTGCCACTGGGTGAGATTTTCTGTGGGCAAGTTTTAAATGGTCAGCTGGTGAGTCTGCTGCCCTTGGTGGTACTGACTTCAGGGTCCCAGGAGGATGACTGACAGGGAGAAACACTCTTGACAGAGTAGCTGATGGTTATGACAAGAATTTTAGTTTCCTTCATTCTCTCTCCTGTCCAGGGAGACAGGAGTAGTAAAGAATTATTCTCTTCCCTGATGGGAAAACCAAAGGCACAAACTCAGCTCTTACAGGTCCATAGGGGCTCCCAGGACACTGATGTAGTGGCTGGGTGGGAATGGGTGAAGGTGTACGTGAAGTTGGGGTGGGGAAAGGAAGTGCCCATTTGGGAAGGGCTGAGAGAGGCCAGCTCAGGGGTGAAGGAGGGATGGGTAGGCACAGGCCAGCAGCAGGGCCCAAGGAGCCTCTCTGCCTGCTGCAGGGCTGTAGGCCCTGGAACCTGGCTCCAGTGGGGTCATTTGGTCTATAGTATTTTCTCCACCCCTTTGTTACCGGATGCGACCCAGTATCAACCAGACAGGGTAGATGATAAGTCCAAACTTTATTTATAGTTATGGGGACCAGAAGGGGTGGGTACTGTCACATAGACCTTTTCTCCTTCCTCTTGCCGCAGGGCCTTTGTACACATCCTCCTCTCTCTGGAGCCCTCGCTTCTCTAAGTCACTGTCTGCTGAACCTTCTGGTGCTAGATCAAATGTCACATCCTGCAAGAAGCCTCTCCTGACTCACCAGACCAGACCAGGCCCTACCTCATAGCCCTTCAGACCTCTTCACAGCTGCTGGTCTGTGGATATGGCTGGAAATAGCAGAGGGGCCCTGGGCAGGCACCTACAGGGGCACTTACTCAGCTACTACGGGGAGAACCCACCAGTCCCCAGCCTCTGGTGAAGGAACTCCTCTTCCTGGAGCTGGCCTCTGACCCTGGCCCACTCATCATCATACCGTGTCTGTGAAGCCTGCTATCTGCTATAAAGCAGAGGTGTCACAGCCCCTGGCCTCCAGCACAAAGGTAGGACACAAGGAGTTCCCAGAGAGGCTTCTGCACCTGACTGCCTTTGTTGTAGACTTCTGGGTGGAGGGAAGAAGTTGAGACTCAGAGAAGGTATGCTATGTATTTGAGGTTGCACAGCATAGCTGGAGGCATACATTTCCAAGCATAGACATAAAGGTTGTGTGGCTTCTAAGACAGGAGAAGTGAGAGAAATGGCTGGGGATGCAGACTGGAACTGCTCTGGTTGGATGTCAGGGACTATGAGGAGAGGCTGTTTGTCTCCATCTGGCTTCCCTAGGGCCCACCTGGAAGCCCTGGATAGACTTCTCAGGAGGTGTTTTGAGCCAGAGCAGGCAACAGCCATGAGCTCATCTCCCTCGAGGCCCCCAGGAAGTCTAGTAGGAAGGCAGAGGGAAAATGGCCAGGGAAGGGGGGAAAGGGGAAGTAATGAGGGATTTTGGGATAGGCCCCCAAATGAAGCTCAGCTATGGGGAGGAAAGAGGATATTTTTTGAATGCCTCCTGTGTGCTCAGCCATTCCTGTGTATTATCCCTCATGAAATCTTTGCCAATCACCTTGTTGACTAAGTTTCTTTCTTTCTTTCTTTCTTTTTTTTTAGGGTAACAAAGAGAGATTTTATTTAGGAAGAACAAAGAGAAACTTTAGAGCACTTCCAAAGGGAGTTGGAAGTGGGTCCCTCTCGTGAAGGAGAAAAGGTAAGAGAGACCTTGCCTAAGTATTTTTATTTCCATTGTACACAGGAGGACATTGAGGCTGGAAATGGCACTGGATCTGCCTCACAACTCAGTCTGGAGTCTCTACAGGTTATCTTCCTGATGGGTGGGTGCGGGGAGCCTGGCCCTTCCTGGTCTCATATCACAGCCACAGCGCCGCTGGGCTTCCCCCACTTCCAGCTCCGGTCGGCAGGGGGAGGCTGTGCTGCATCTGGCTGTGGATATGGGCTTAGTTCTTTGGGCTTAGAGGAGAGGAAAGAAGCAGAGGGAGATGGAGGAGGCCTCGCAAAAGCTGCTGGGCTTGGGAAGCCCTTAGCCATGCCTCTGTATGGCTGAAAGGTGGGGTTGGTGGCTTCTGCTGAGATTTGCCCAGCTGCTTACCAGAACAAAGTTGAAACCCTAAGTTCAAGGCTTTTATAGACCATCTTCCAGGGTCACGTGCGGTGGCTCACACCTGTAATCCTAGAACTCTGGGAGGCTGAGGGGTTGGATTGTCTGAACTCATGGGTTTGAGATCAGCCTCAGCAATAGCAAGACTCCGTCTCTAAAAATAGCTGGGTGTTGTGGCAGTAGCCTGTAGTCACAGCTACTTGGGAGACTGAGGCAAGAGAATCATTTGAGCCCAAGAGTTTGAGGTTGCTGTGAGTGATGATGCTAGAGCACTCTATCGAGGGTGACAAAGTGAGGCTCCATCTCAAAAAAAAAAAAAGTAATAATAGACCCTCTTCTCCAAAACACATCAGATCTTTACATGCTTTTCTCTTGGCATGGGATGCCCCTTCTGTTCCTCTGTGCCTGGACAATTCTTACTCATCCTTTAATACCTGGCTTCAATGTCACTTCCTCCAGGAAGCTTTCCTGGACTGCCTCCATCTCAATAGCTCCATTATACCTCTTACTCTGTCATTTTCTGAAGGCAGAATTGTGTCTAAACCATTTGTGTCTCCCCAGTACTTAGGACAGGATAGGATATACAACAGAGGTTTAGTGAACAAATGGGCAAAATGCATCCCTCTGTGGGGGCTGGGCAGCAAGGGGCTGCTGGGGTGGGAGTATTGGTGGGCAGGGGCCCAGAAGATGAAATGTTCTTGCTCTAGATCTGTTCAGGATCAGGCTGGTCAGGAGCCCAGAAGTGCACTTTACTCCCCAGAGGTATCATGAGGGTGTGGGGAGATCTTGGATGTGAAAGGGCTCTGCAAATGGCAGAGTGATGTATCTAGTAGGTCTCTGAACTGCTCAACTTTGCCTTGTTCCCTGGTAATTCAGAAGGAAGGTCGCAGAATGAGGAAGAGGGCAGGTGAGGCCTGGCAGGGGAAAGAAGGAGGTGGGATTCCGGAGGCAGAGAGCCTGCCTTGGGACTCCCCTTCTATCACTCTATCAGAGCTGGAGTTGGACCCAAAGGTGATGGGAAGCAGGTCCTTCCACGGAAGGGTAAACTGAGGTGCAGGGAGGGGTAAGCGTTTGCCCAAGGTCACACAGCAGGAGCGTTAGGCCATCCTGTGAACCTTGTCTTTCCAGCATGACAGGTAGCTTCACTCTGAGTTCAGATCCGGACAGCAGCTTCCTGATCCCTTTTCCTCTGGTCAGGCAGTCCTGGGCATCCGGTCTGCGTTAACGCACACTCCAGTCTGCCCCCAGGCTTGGTTGCTAACAAGAGCTGAGCGCCCCCTGGATGGCGTGGTCTGGGTAGCTGCAGACCGTTCTTCTCCTTGACTCACCTCCAGCCCCAGAGGGCCGAGCTCAAAGCCAGGGAACAGGGCTCCTCCCGCAAGCGGCCTCGGCTGCGCCACCGCCTGGGACTGTTCCCGCGCGAGAAGGCCGCCCTCCCCGGAGCCCCCGGGTGGGGCAGGTCGAGCCGGGTGCTCTATCCCTTTAAGCCCGGGCGAGACGAGAGCTGTCAGCGGCAGCAGAGGCTAGTGCGGGACGTCGCCACCCGCCAGGCCGGAGCTAGGAGACGAGAAGCGGAGGGGGCGGCGGGGCTGGGGCGCGGCGGGTCCCCACACCGCCCACTGCGCGCTCGAACCCTAGGCCCAGCAAACGGCGGGGGGGACCCGATGTAATGCGGAGAATGTGAGAAGCAACGCAGGGCGGTGGGGAGGAGGGGCGCCGGAGAGGGCGGCGGCAGGACAGACGGAGACAGCGGGAGAGACGGAGGACTGGGATGAGGGGCAGGTGGGAGAAAGAAGAGGAGATGCTGGAGAGGCAGTGACAGGAAAGGGACAGAGAAGCGAGAGAACTCGCGTTGGCTGGCAGCGGCACAGGGGAGGAGGGAGCCAGAGCTTCTGGGCAGGAGTGCCTGAAGCCAGAGTCGGCACCTGGGCCGGGCTCAGGCCAGGAGCGCGACAGCGGCCGGGCCAAGCTAGGTGGAGGAGCGGGGACACCCACGGGGTTCTCACTGGGAGCAGCAGGGGACCTGGCGGAGCCGGCCAGGGAGAGGACACAGAGAGCGCTCTGAGGGCTCGGGCCGGCAGGGCGGGGGGGGTGCTTTGTGAGCGCCCCAGGAGTGCAGAGCCGGGTGTGCGACGGCGGGGGTGTGTGCGCGCCCGGGTGTGCGCGTGTGTGCGCGAGTGTGAGCGCCCGGGTGGGTGGGAGCGCGCGTTAGGGATTCTGCTGGCATCGCAGCGTGGAGAGCAGGAGGCAGGAGTAGGGCGCGCAGGGGAGCGCGGGACCCTCCCGCGCACACGCACACGTCGCGCGCTCTCTCTTACACACACACACACACACACACACACACACACACACACACGCCCTCCCTGCCTCGCTCGTTGCCGCCGCCACCATCTCGGAGCCCAGCCCTGCAGAGCGGGAACCCCAGCCGGAGAGAGGACCCGAGCGGAGTCGAGCCAGGGGATGCCGGCCCGCAGCCGAGCCGCGCGCGGACGGCGCGCCCGGGACGGTGAGTGTGGCGAGACCCGGACGCTGCAGAGGGGCTGTGGCCGCAGGGGCGCAGGCCGGGGAGCCAGGGTATCTGCCCGCCGGCAGCGCCGCGTGCGCGGCCTCTGATTGGGCGGGAGCCTCTGGGGCAGCGGTGGGGGTGGGGTGTTGGGCGCGCCTCCGTGGGGGGCGTGAACGCGCTGAGCTGGGCGGGTGCGCGCTCGGCACCCCAGGCCGTGACCGTGCTCCCGCCCGCTGCGCGGCTCCGCCCAACTCTCACCGGCAGCTAGAACCCCTGCGACTTGGAGCAACTTTGTGGAGCCCCGGGGCGCAGTGGCTGGGAGGAGGTGGGGTGGAGGCGCTTTAATGGTGGAACTCCGGCCTTTCCTTCCAGAGGAGAGAACGCAAGTGGAGAATGGGGCGGGGGCACGGGCTGGGCCGCTTGGAGGGCCAGAGGGTGCGTGTCCACCGCCCCATCAGAGCAGCCGTCCACTCTCCGGGACACCCGTGCAGCCCTGCGGCGCCACTCTGGAGCCGCTCCGGGGGCCAGACTCCTGTGACCCTGCTAGGGTCAGGCGGGACGGGCGCGGTGACAGCTCCCAGGTCCGGGAGCCAAGAGGTTGTCTTTGCAGTCTGATTGAAGACATGTGGGGGGGGGCGGGGGGGTGAGTTGAGGGAATGGGGAGACTTGCCCATGGTATGAGTGTGTGTCCCGCACCTTCTGCTTTACGGGACGGGTGACTGGAAGAAGGGAAATACCCGAAAGGTGTGCTTCACCAGACCTGGACCTCCAGGAGCTCCCAAGAGGCTGGGAATAGGAGGGGAGTCTCCTGGCCCGCTGGCCGGGTCACTGCTTGGAGCCGTGCCCATGAGTCCTCACTGTGTTTCAAGGTTGTGGTTGTGTGCTGTGTACCGGGCTCTCCTTATGAGTCTCCTCCCATACTCTGGTTTTGTGCGGCTTGCTGCCTGGGGAACCTCCCCATGCACGCCCCACCCCCACACCAACTGCCAGCTCAGCCAGTCCAGCAGAGGATGTGATCCCTGAGAGGGGACCTGTGTCTCCAGAAGTAAGAGACCCAAGGAAAGGTTAAGGGGGGTGGGGTGGTCAGGAACCCCTGCAGGCCCCTTCCTTTACAAATCCTCCTTGCTTCCAGGACAGGTTCTTCCTCCTCTAAGGAGCCTTCTCTGATTGCTGATTGCACCTGAATCCTTCCAGCTTAGACTTTCCTGGGGTCCTCAGCAGCCCCTGTCTTATATGTCCTCTTTCCTAGTCTATGAACCTATGCAGTCAGAAGTCTTGATCTCAGCCTGAATGCTGTGTAGAGGGGTGTGGTGGCTAGAACAGTCAGTATCTACTTGGGTCTTTGGGGGTATGGTAATATCTATATTTGACCAGCTTTCAGAGTTAAACCTTCCACCTCCATTATCCCTCTGGAATCTCTCAGGACCTGTGGACATGCTTCTTGTCCATTTCACAGAGGGGGATTTTGAGATGGAGATGGATCTAGGTGAACTCCAGTATCCTAAGTCTCAAAGCAGCCACTTTCCACTGTGAAGGGATCCTCTGATCCTGGGCTTTGGGGGGGCAGGGAGGAGATAGGAAGGGGACCCTTCTCTATTGACCTAGCAGCAGGGGCTGTGTGGCCTGCCTCTAGACCCTCCCCAGGGCAGCTCTCCTGCTGCCTGTGACAAACACCTTTCCAGGTTAGCAAAGGCTCCTGATAACCCTGGCTTGACATGTGTGACCTTTTGACCCAACCCTAGCCTGGTTAAACTAGTACTTCCTAAATTTGGGGCCAGAGTCTGTCTGTGCTATGCTTGACAATTTGTAAGCCTGGTTCCCATAAATCTTCCACACAGCTCTGGGACGTTGTTATTGTCATGAGGAGCAGAACCTGTGTGCCACACTCCCACACAGCCTGGTACTCTGGGCTAGGTCCTGGCATTGTTCTCTTTGGGTCTCAGCATTCTTCCTACTCTCTTGAGATCTCCATTCTGGAGCTTCTTTGTTGGACAAAGAGCTTGCCTTTGTGGGATTGGGATCCCCAGGGAGACTACTGGGGCCACTTCCTCCCCAGGTGGCTCACCCGAGGCACCAGGCTGGAGCTATGGGACCCAGGCAGGTCTCTGTGACCCCATCAGTCCTACTGACAGCCTGGATTCATCCATAGGGCCAACTCAGGCCCTTGAAAGCCTTGAGGGATGGGAGCTGTTGCCCAGGAGTCTCCTCTAGGGATGGGGCCTGGGGCTGCTGGGAACTGGCAGGGGCTTCCTCAAACTCTTTGCGAGCTTCCACTCCCAGGTATCCTCTCCCTGCATCTCCCCCTGCTCTCTTGCTAGCTCTAGCTGACTAGTCTTTTTTAGCCATCATTTTCCCCTCTTCCCTCCTCTTTCTTTCTCTCTTTTTCTAGTGTCTCCCTGAGCTCTGGACTTTTGCCTCCTGAGTGATG
The DNA here is from genome assembly GCA_963574575.1 of Galagoides demidoff. Classification (NCBI taxonomy): domain Eukaryota; kingdom Metazoa; phylum Chordata; class Mammalia; order Primates; family Galagidae; genus Galagoides; species Galagoides demidoff. The sequence continues at coordinate 12,792 of CAUYQV010135181.1, forward strand.
ACCAGTGCTCTGGGTGCCTCCTGGGTTCTTCTGGTACCTCCCCCACAACTGACTCCAGCAAGATGAGCTATAAGGATGGGGAGAGCAGGTCACCTCTTTGGCCTCTGGTCTGTTCTGCCCGGGGTGAAAAATTCCAGCCAGGTGTTCCCAGCCTTCACTGACTAGGAATACCTGGCCTTTAGGAAAATGGCCACTCCCTGGAAGGGCCCTGTGTGGCCCCCTTAATTTCTCACCTCAGCCAGGCCTTGACCCTGCCATGTTTGTGTCTTAAACTGTGAAAGTATTACATTCTCACAAATTCAGTGATAGGAAGGGATTGGGTGGGCTAGGCCTTGGGGTGACTCAAGGGGGGAAAGGTTGATTACTCAGATGGCCTTTTTGTCGGGGCTGGGGGCCACTGCCACCCTGACTGATCTCAGAATCTTTTCCATGGGTTTCTGGGGCCCAGACATCTGCTCCCAAAGACCACCCCTTACTGTTTGCTCTTTACTGCCTCGAGTCCTACCCTTGAGGCTCACTCCACATTTGGGTTCCCTCCTAGTTTGAGGTGTGGCCCCCCCTCCCTGGATGGGCTCTGAAAGAGGAAAATCACTTCGACCTGTACCCATGGTTACTAGCAGAGTAGGCTAGGTGACTGCAGAGACACAGTGGGGGAGTGGCGAGGAACTGGAGGACTGGTGGGGTTTTGACCTCCTGAAATGTTTTGCCATTTAATAGATGCTCAGTAAATATTTGTTGAATAAATGAATGAATGAATGGAGAATATAGGTGTGAATGAGGTCTTTCCAGGCAGATGGCACAGTGTTTGAAAAGGCATAGAGGTAGGAGGTATTGAGCAAGGGGATTGCAGTGGGGTACAGTTGGTGTGGAGCAGGTTGGCACCAGACAGGAGGATCCTCAGTGCTTGGCTAAGAAATGTGGACTGATCCTGAATTCAGAGATTACAGGGTTGAAGTTCCAGAGGGACAGGATCAGATTAGCGATTTAAACCGCTCCCTCTGGTGGTCATGGGAGAGGTTGGCCAGCAGAGCTAGAGGCAGGGAGGTGGGTGGGCCTAAGGCTGCTGTGGAATCCAGGCTGGTGGTGAGGACAACAGCAGAGACAGGCACTGCACCTGCCTTTGCCAGGAAGGCAAAGGGGCCATGGATGGAGCAGTCTGGGTCTTCAGAGTTGGGTGAGGGCTCAGGCATCTCCAGTTCTACCTCCTGGGCATACAGAGGTGGCAAGTGTCTTGAAATCACAGATACAGCTGCTAGTACTGGCCCTGCCACTGTGCATACTTGGGTAAGCCTCTGAGACCCTGGTGCTTGCCTCAATTTCTATGTCTATAAAATGGACACATTTGTTTATCTCCCTGGATAACTGGAGTGAGTTGGGGTGGAAGTTTGTAACCCTGGAAGAGGGCTACAGAAGGAAGAGGTGGACAGGTGGTCAGCATTGCTATTTGACAGAGGAAGATCTGGAGGCTGGGAGAGGGGCAATGACTAGCAAAGGTTATAAAGCAAGTTGGGCACAGGGCACTCCAGCCCCGGGTTTTCCTGGCTGTGCCTGGGGCTTGCTGGGCAGGAGTGGGTGGGGTGGCTAGGCCTCCAGACCTCTGCAGAGGACGTCCTCATGCAGTTGTTTCAGCAGTCCAGCTGTCATGGAGCATATGGGGCCATATGGCCACATCAGGGGAAGTGCCGGCCAGCCGCTGGAGGAGGGATAGCAGCTGCCACCGTGGCCTTCTGGGTTTGTATGGGCACTGCCAGCCACCAGGGTCGAGCAGGCAGGGACTGAAATGGAACCTCACTGTCCAGGTTGGTTTGGACATGGAGGCTGGGCCTTGGCAGGCAGCCCAGTTCCTGCACCCATCTGCCAGGGCAGCCGGACAGGCAGCTCCATGCCCAGGACTGATCCAATTAGCTCAAGACCAGCTGTGCCAGCCACCCCCTCACAGGTCCCACCCAGCTCTGATGGCCTTGCTGGTCCATGAGCCATGAGGCGGCACAGTGACTCTGATGTCAGGGTCTGGGCCTCAGTGGAGTGAGTGTGTGTGTGTGTGTGTGAGAGAGAGAGAGAGAGAGAGATGCATCTGCATCCTGAGTGTTGAGCCTGAAGCTCTGAGACTTTGGGGTATGGAGTGGCTCATCAAATCAATCTGGCAGATCAAAAGGATCTGGGCTTGGGTGCTACATGGAACTGTGTTTGAACCTCAACTTAGCTCCTATCAAGGTGGGTGAGCTTGGGCAAGTCATTTTATTTTCTGATCCTCACTGGGGGGAATGACACCTCATAGGGATGTCATCAGTGTATGTTGAAATGATACATATAAATCAGGCATGGTAAAGTCTTGGTAAATGTCAGCTCATATTTTGTTCTGTGCAACAGAGGGAAGTAAGTTTCAGTGTCTAGACTCTAGTAAAGAGGAGCCTTATTTTCCAGGGCAAAATTTGCTATATAATTTTTTATGTTTTTATGTTTCTCCTGTTTAGCCCTCCTGGTATTTCTATAAAGTAGGCAGATAGCATCACTCCATTTCACAGATGAGGAAACAAAGGCTGGGAGTGGGGAAGTAATTGTTCAGAAGTCACACAGTGATTTGGGATTGACTTTGTCTCTGGGTTCCTGGTCCAATGGTTTTGCTCCACAGGTAGGCTTCCCACACTGCTGAGGAGGAGAATGAGGAGAAGTGGCTTTGTCTTCTGTCTAGACCAAGCTTGGGGATTCAAAGACTCCCTGCCCCGGCTCGGCGCCTGTGGCTCAAGCGGCTGAGGCTCCAGCCACATACACCCAAGGTGGCGGGTTCGGATCCCCAGCCCGGGCCCGCCAAAGAACAATGATGGCTGCAACAAAAAATGACCGGGCATTGTGGCAGGCGCCTGTGGTCCCAGCTACTTGGGAGGCTGAGGCAGGAGACTCGCTTGAGCCCAGGAGTTGGAGGTTGCTATGAGCTGCTCTCTGCTAGAGAGCCATGGCACTCTACCCAGGGGGATAGCTTGAGGCTCCGTCTCAAAAAAAAAAAAAAAAAAGACTCCCTACCCAGCCCTATCTCCATTATAGGTGTAGGGATAGGCTGTCATGGTGACCAGCAGCTAATCCCGGCAGGGGGTGATATGAGGGATGCTCAATGAGGCAGCATTTGCTGCATTTTTCTGTCTGCTCCAGCACAAGGAGGGGCTGAGAGTGGGCAGCCTTCTGGAGGGCAGGAGATGCCAGGGAGGAGTGAGTGGTGGGCCTTTGCTTGCCAGTCATGCCAAAGTAAACAAGCCTCAGCCTTCTAAGGCAGAGAGGAGGGCACTGGGCCCTGCCCTTGACCAGCTGGGTGACCTTGGGCAGGGAGTCACCTGGAAGCTCCCTCTTTGAGCTTCAGTTTCCCTCTTTGTGAACTGGAGAGAATGATCTTACTACTTGCTTTATAAGGCTGTTGTTTGAGGGAATAATATAAATATGTATTTTTATACATGGTAGGGAATAAAAATAAAAATATGATACTCCTCAGATCCCATGGAATCTCCCATCCTACAATTAGATGATCCTATGATCATTGAGTGATTCACAAGTTGGACACTTCCTCTAGGCCTGGCTATGCTGGGTGTTATGGTAACCAGCCTCTGTTCTCTTGGGGTGTGCAGCTTGGCAGTAACTGTGGATGATGCCTCCTGGGTACATGCTGGCTGGCATGCTCCTACTCAACGCCCTTCCAGTACTCCCTGTTACCTCCAGGCTGGCAGTCAGACCCCTCAGCACCTTGTACAATCTGATGGTCCCACACCAGCCCTCTCCCTTAGGGACTACTCTGCATTTCCTGGGGCTTCAGCCAAATGCTGCTCACTCTCCCTTCACGTACACTGGCTTTCCTTCCTCCATAGCCTGAATGTGCTTCCTGACAGTCCTTCCCCCATCTCTGTCCATGTAGATCCCACACCCTTTTCAAGAATGAGCTCACGTGTCACATTAAAAAAAAAAACCTTTGCCTGGTCACCCCAGCTGGAAGTAGGTGATCCTTCCTTAGAACTCTGGGATCAGCGTATCTGCTTTACTTTTACTGAACATTTACTGTGCACCTACTATGTGTGAGGCAGTTTTTCTTTCTTTGTGGCTTGGGAATGCTTTGGTGGCAGGGACTGGGCTTATCTGTCTTGGGTATCTGGCATGCCTGGGGGCCAGATAAGGTTGATCAGTGACATGCAGAGCATCTCTTGGGATGTCTGTGGCCACTACCACTTCCTCCCTGAGTGGCCGCTTGGGTCTGGGGATGTGGGCTAGGCCCAGGACATCTATTGGAGAAGCTCCCGAGTTATGTGCAGCTTTTCTGCTGAGGCACTTACCGCAGGTACATTCCTCCCTGTCCCTGGTGTCTCCACCAGACTGGGGCAGGGACGCTCAGTCACTGACCATACATAACTCTCCCTGATGAATTGCATGGCACTCAGCAATTAGCAATTGATTATTTAGGGTACCAATAACTCTTCATTATTGATTGGCGGAGGTGGGCCTGGCCATTGTTAGTGGGGGTCAGCTGGGGCTGGCTGGGAGATTGCCATCATGGCCATTTATTTCTGACCAGGAAGTTCAATAAACAGCTAGAGAAAAGAGGTACAGGCCTCCTTCTCTTTGACCCACTCAGCCAGGGTTGGGATAGAGGGTTGGGAGGAGGGAGAATTGGGACAGATGGGGAACTTGTTCACTCCCACCTTCCTGTGTTCTCTACCTTCTTTATTTTGCCTCCAGTCTCTCCTGGCCCTGGGTCTCAGCTTCCCCATCTATTAAATGGGGATTTCATTCTCTTTGTATTTTCTTTGTAGGGTAACGCTTTGCCTTTGAATGAGATGGCCAGGTAGTCACTGACTTGTTATCACAAAGGGGGACATTGCAGTCAAGGCTGCTCTGCAAAGAGGATGGGGAGATGAGTGGGTGGGGAGGAGGGTAGCAGGAGAGCAGTCACCTCAGTAAAGTGTTGGGCCTGGCTTCTGAATGTGCTAAACCTTTTACTTGTGCAGCCAGGGCTCAGTGGAATTTGTGAAAAAGCAATTTCTAGGGAAACAACATAAAGGAGATGGTAGGGGGGACATTTAACCTACTTAGGAGACCCAGTTGCCTTTCAGGCACGCCAGGAGCACAGGGTGGTGTTTGTGGGGCTTCTGGCTCACGTGATAATGCTATTTTTTAAAAACAGTTTTTGTTAGGAACATTTTCAGACATAATAGACATGTAAAAAGGTGGAGAGAATAGTACAGGGAACTCTTATATACCCAGATTTAATAATCATTGACATTTTGCCACATTTTGCTTTATCCTTTTTTTCCGAAGTATTTTAAATTATAGGTATCATGACATTTCACCTCTAAATATTTCAGCATTCATCTCTAAAATTTAAGAGAAAATATTTCTGTCTAACCTCAAGTGGTCTCAAATTTCCTTTCATTCTGCTGTCCTTGGGAGATGAGGATGTGACAGATGGAGAGACTGAGGCCTGTCCAAGGTCACATAGGTCACATAGCAGAGAAGGGGAGGGAGAAGGTGGGAAATAGGGGATGGTCTGTGTGTGTTGTCCAGGACTGGGTAGACATGGGGACAGGGGGCAGGGAGAAGGGGGCAATGGTCTGAGGCTACACTGGTGGCAGGGGGTCCCTTGGCTCAGGCTGGAGGTTCCACCTAGAAACAAGAGATGACCCTCTTTTAGATTGTCACTCTTCCTTTTGTTTGCTGTGGGGATTAATCAGGAATTGCAGTGTCAGGAAAATCTGCAACAACTTCTTGTTTATTGTTTAATTTAGGAAAGTGTGATCAGGCTCTGGCCATGTAGGGCAGGCCAAGGGAGCCTCTGATGGCACAAGGAGCTGGGCTGCCACCAGCAGCCTCTCTGGGGGAGCAATGGGGAAGGCAGTAGGAAGGCTGGAGGCAGGACAGGTTAGTATCCAAGTCGGGGTGGCCAGGAGGCCTGTTGGAATTGGGGAAGATGTATGTTGGGGCTTGGGGTTGAGCCTGAGACCTGGGCTGGGCCAAAGACTCTGTGACCTCAGCACAGAGATGAGAATGAGACTCCAGGGGGCAAGCTCCTGGGGTGCCTGCAGAAATGGGAGGTGCTGGCTGCCTCTGGCCATACCTAGGAGCCATTCTTTGTCTTGCCTGGGCCTGGGCTCCTCCCTGGGGAGGTTTTGATAGGATGAGTGTCTTCCAGCAGCCTTAGGCCACTGCAGATCTCTCTGGACTTCCCTGCTACCTCAGAGGTCAGGGTGATCTGTCCTGCAGCACCTGTACATGCCTGGGATTCCTGGAGGGGTGTGTGTGGAGGTCCAAGTATGGAATTAGAGAATCCTGGGACTAGAAGGCAGCCTCAGAGATGATCTCATTCCTCCTATAGGTTCCAGATAGGGAAATTGAGGCACAGGGAGTAGCCAATTTTGCCTCGGGTCTTGGGTATCACTGAAGTGCAGAGCCTAGGCAATAAGACAGGTGTCTGGCTTCCCAGTCCTGGGATCCCCTGCTTCCAGGACTTTTGGTTCAGGACCAACGAGTGCTCCCTGGGTGTGGTGGGGAGGAGACCAGCCCAACTATGGAAGGGCTGCGAGGTCTAGGGATGGGTGCAGGGTTCCTCTGTTAGGGCCTGTCCTCCTCTCCCTTCCCCTCCCTCCTCCTCACCTCTTTTTAATTTTTTGGCCGGGGCCAGGTTTGAATCCACCACCTTCGGCATATGGTACGGCGCCGCCCTCCTCCTAACCTCTTATGTGTGCACACGTGTGTGTCCATGCATATGAGTGTGTGTGTGAGAGAGCCTTGTTACTGGTGGAGAAAAGGGGTGTGCAGGTTGAGGAGGAGGACTCAGTGGGGTGTTTTGACACTGGTCTCCTGTCGCTTCCCCTGCCCCCACAACAGGTAGTGCCCTGGTTAGAGCCAGGCTTACTGTTGAGCTCATTTCTCTAGGTCAGTGGGGGAGAGAGTGGGAGAGGTTCCTGGGAGAAATGCAGTCAGAGGAGGAGCAAAGGACAGAGACATCAAAACACCTTTGATCTCTGGTCCAGGTCCCTGCTGTGGTGCCAGACCCTACATGGAGCCTGTGAGTTCTCTGCAGCTGGAGAGGGAGGGGAAAACCACCTCTTCTCCAACAAGCAGCTGTGAGGGCTGGAGCACATTGCCACCTCTCCTGGGCAGCTGTTTCCTCCCTGGTAAAATGAGATAGGCACAGCTCTCTTCTGCTCTGAGAGCGAGGTGGGGAGCACAGGTCATGGCTGTCTGTTGGCCTGTCCTTCCCACTGGGTAGGAAATGAGTCACATGAAAGAGCACAGATCCTTGTTGTCCCCCAACACCACTCGGCCTTTCCCCTGCTCTCCCAGTGCTGTGGGGTAGGGGAGAGAGCTCTGTGCCTGCAGGGCAGGGATTAGTGGGCAAGGCCCTATCGCTGTATATTTCCAGACTGACTATGTGCTAGACTTCAGGTGGGCCCTGGAAGAATGTCACTCTTATTAGTGTGCACAACTGCCCTACAAGTGGACATCATTGACTTCCTTTAACAGATGAGGGAGCTGAGGTTCTAAGGGGTCACCTACCTGGTCAGTGGTGGGCTGGGATGTGAGCTCAGCGCTGCCCGACTTCGCTGGGTCGCACTGCCTCTGAGGCCTGGTTTCTGCTCTCAGCTGGAGCAGTGACTGCTGCTCTTTGTGTCTTGGTGTTTGTCTTTGTTTTTTGGGGCTGGGAGGATGGGGTGGGGGGCTGAGCTGTAGGCCCAGGCTGGAAGGAAGGTGTGCTATTTATCCCTCAGGGAGGCTGGGCCTCCATTCTCCTCCTCCGCCTGGCCTGGCAGCTTCTAAGGGCTCTGCCTGAGGCTTACCACTGTTTTTGGAGGAATCCTCCCTAAGCCAAGAAAAATGAGAGGTTCTCTGGCCCTGTGCCTAGGAATTGGGCCTCCATGTGTGTGCAAAGCTCTTTAGAGACTCCGGCGCCCTTTGCTCCCAGCTGGTATGTGCCTTTGGAGAGAACATTTATTGGGTGACTTCATGGTGGCATGGGGTCCTGTGTGCACATGTGTGAGCCATGTTGAAGCCTGGAGAGTCACACCTAAGGGTAAGCTTGAAGTAGGGCAGAGGGGTGGCAGGTGTTTTCCGTATATGACCCCGTGAGGTATGTACCATTACCACCCCATTTAACAGATGAGAAAACCGAGGCTCAGAGAGAATGAGGGACTTGGCAAAGATCACATAGCTAATGAATGGAGGAGCTGGTGTTCAAACCCAGGAACACTTGCTTCCAGCCTTAGGGAGGCTATCTTGTATGTGTAGGTAGTCTGTGCTGCAGCAAAGAAGAAGGATGTTAGGTTTCAGGAGGAGGGGGCTGCTCTGTGTTTCGAGAGAGGCAGCTAAGGGTCCAGTGAAAGTCCAGATGATGTCTGGGTCACTGCCAGAGGGCTGGCTAGAAGTCCAGCCATTGGTTAGCATGGCGCGATCTTTGTTCAGCATCCTCCCTGGGTCTGTATCCTCAAACTTGCCTGTCCTCTCTCTACAGGGAGTGGTGCACATTCCTTCTGTTCCCTCCTCAGGGCAAAGGCCTGGCCGTGAGACTGAGTGTGGCTTCTCAGAAGACAGCCGGGGGCCGTGTGCCATGTGGGGGAGCTGCTGCAGATGAGGCTGGAGAGGGGCCCGTGCTGTGTGGGCCTCAGTGCCAGCCTGCAGTGGGGATGTTCTATGGATTTTAAGTTGGGCAGAGTTGTAGCCGTGTCTGAGGTTTACAGGGATGGATCTGCAGTGGCTGGGGTCACATGTGGTGTGGAAGGGGGCAGCTGGGGAGGGGCTTCTCTCCCCTTGCCCAGGCCTGGGGGGGGTCAGGCTGAAGCTGCTCATCTCCTCCTTGCCTGCCGTTCTTTTCCCTCCCATTCCCTGCCTCCTGGAACATGAGACTGGGGTGTGAGCAGGGGGTCCCTGGCCCTTTCCAGACCCTCCCTCAGAGACTGCAAATATTTTGTCTCCACTATCTCTGCTGCTGGAAATTGCTGCTTTTTACGCCTTTTTTTCTTTTGCTTGTTACAAACGAACGCTGGAAAAATTCCGTGCCGGGCGCTCGCTCTGTTGCTTCTGCTTGTGCCCAGAGTCCCCTCCAAAAACTCTAATTGCTTTTAAGCTGTGATAGTTGGCAAAAGCAATTTTCTTTACATTATGGAGAAAAGGGGAAAATCCGCCGGATTTCTTCTTCCTTTTTTTTTTTTTTTTTTTTCCTTTTTGACTCCAACCTTTCATTTTGCGCTCCCATCACTGCATCAATGGTCCTGGGAGAGAAATGGGGTAGAGGAGATATAGGCAGGGAGGCAGGAACACCCACGGGCAGGGCTTTTTGTCTGGGCCTTAGTTTCCCCGTACATAAAGCAGTTCTCTGTCTCTGTTCATTTGAGAGACATTCTCTGGGCCTATCCGCTGGAAGCAACTTGAGGGCAAGGACTGGCTCCCTTTTGTGGGCTCCTACACGCAGCACAGAGCCTGACACATAGTAGGTGCTCAGTGAAGATTGTTGCCTGAATAAATCTCTCTCCCTAGTACTTTGTCAAGCACTAGGAATGCACAGGATGAATCAGAAGCCCCAGAAAGCTCCCTGATCAGAGAGGCACCATTGCACAAAATTACCATGTTACTGCGTTACAGTACAGGTGGGTACTGGGTACTAGGGACACAGGGCAGAGCAAGCCAGGGGAGAAGAGGAGTTGGGGGAGAAAAGCATAGAAGAAAAACCCCAGGCCTGCATCTTGAAGAGGAGGCAGGAGTTTGAGGTCCACTGGGCTGAGAAGGAGGGAATTCTAGACAGGAACTGGTGTGTGCAGAGACAGGGAAGTTTGCAGCTGGAGCTGAGGCTGCCCAGGTGGGCCAGAGCTGCTGGGGAGAGCTTTGTTGGTAGGTTGGGAGTTTGGTCTTGATCTCAAGATAATGGGGACCCCTGGAGGGGGTTCTGAGCAGGAGACTTGTATAGGGACGATTCCTCTGGCTTTGTAGTGGGGCTGATGGAGGGGAGGGATGCTCACAAGGGGGGCTGGTCATTGGGAGCCTGGGGAGCATAGGAGGATGGCAGTGTGACTTTGAGTCAAACCCAGGTGCTCACCTCGTCTGCCCATGCCATGGTGAGAGATGTTCCAGGTCTTCCCTGACCCCTGGGTGGTGGCCTCCTGGTGTAGCTGGGGAGGCAGGCGTCCACTTTGTAGACCAGGAAATAGTTCCCTGAGCTGACAGATGTAGGTCCAGCTCGCATCAGGGTCCTGCAGGCAGGTGGGGCTGGGATGGGGGTTTGAACTCAAGCAGCTGCCCCCGCCACCTCTATTGAGCACCCGTCTCCACCCCCAGCCCTCTCCTCTTCTCCCTTCCTGAGCCCTGTGCTCCTTCCCTGTTTGCAGAGCATGTGGGGCTTTTCAAAAGCATTAATGATAGAAAATAAATTGGAATCGGAGAGGAATCATCGCCGGGCATTCTCGGAGGGCCGCCTCTGCCCTTGTGTCTCTCAGCCATATTGAAGCCGGCAGCCAGACCAGAATATGAATGAGCGTGGGGCCAGCACTGCTCTTCATCTGCCAGGAGGCCCTCCCTGGTCAGAAGGCACTCAACAGCGGCAAAACTGTTTGCAGCAAAGCCTTGGGGTCTGCTGGGTGTCACTGGCCAGCCACTGACTTCTCTGGGATGGAGTCACACTCATAGGAGAAATGGTAGGATTCTTAGGTTAGGCTTTCACTCCCAGAGCCCTCTGCTGGGTTCCCAGCTCTGAGGTTAGCCCCAGGTAGGGTTAGGTGTCCCTGCCTGAGGGAGGAAGCACACCTAAAACCATCAGTGGCTCCTCAGGGTTTGGGCTCCTCATCTGGGTATCTAAGGCCTTCTGTGTGAATTGACAGTCTTGTCCTGTTCCCTCCAGGAAGCCTTCCTTGGTCACTCCCACGTCACACTTGGTTTTCCATGTTCAAGCTTCTTATAGCCCTTCAAGCCTAACAGTGACTGGCAGGTAATGAGTGGAGACTGTGGCAGTGTGGGGACACTGGGAGTACCCCTTGGGGAGCCTTGCCACAGGCCCTTCCACACACAGCTTTGCTAAGGAGACAGTGGCCATGCAGCACAGCCATGGTGCTTGTCTGCCTACTTGTGGGGTGCTCCCAGGGCAGGCCCTGGCCTCTGCCACAGCACCCTGTCTTTCCACGGCAGGCCTAGCAGGGCACAGGATAGGTACCTGGATGGGCTTCCCGTAAAGCATCAGAGGTTCTGGAAACCTGGGAAGTTACTCAGGGTAACCCTCTTGTGTAGAGATGGGGAAGCTGAGGCCCAATGATGGGTAATAGGTGCAAGATCACAAGATCCCCTGTTGTCCAAGCAGACAGGGCATCCATGCCCCCGGCTTTTTTTTTTTTTTTTTTGATACAGATTATTAAGCGTTCAACCGGGGTTTAGTGAAGTGGCAACCCAACTCCAAGTAAACAAAAAATTTTGGGGTTAAGGGAGTCTCTTGCCTGAGCCTCCCAAGTAGCTGGAACTACAAGTGTCTGGCTATTTTTTTTGTTGCAGTTGTCATTGTTGTTCAGCTGGCCTGGGCTGGGTTCAAACTCGCCAGCCTTGGTATTTGCGGCTGGCGCTGTAACCACTGTGCTGTGAGCGCTGAGCCACATCCGTGCCTTATTAATCTTATTAATAGCTCAAGCTTTTGCCCTGGGTAGAGTGCTGTGGCATCACAGCTCACAGCAACCTCCAACTCCTGGGCTCAAGCAATTCTCCTGATTCCGCCTCCCAAGTAGCTGGGACTACAGGTGTTGAGCCAAAGACAAGAGTTTTTATACCCCTGTTTTATGGAGAAGGAAAATAAGGCTCAGGGTGGCTGGATCAGGGGACACTGCAAATCTGCATTTGAACCAGTCTGTTGGAGCCCCGGTGCCAACTGTCTCTATCTGGTAGGATTATGGGGTACTGAAGCATGCACTGACTCCCCTAAGAGGGGGAAGGTGGGTCTGTGCCTGGAGTAAACCCTACCACTAACTCCCTGTGAGACCCCAAGGCCAGGCTGAGGGAGGCCCCTGAAGGGGTCATGGGGAGCTGAGGGCCCACTGAGCCCCTGTTGCTCTGGACCTGGCTGCCAGCTCTGCTCAATACTTCTGTCCAGCTCCTGGGCTCCCTTAGCCTCAGCTCAGGCTCATAGGAAACTTCTTGCTTCTGTCATCTCCATGGTCACTGTGTTGTGGGAGGTGATGGCTGCAGTCCCAGGAGGGGCCTGGAGCTCTGCAAGCCCAGTTAGCTGTAAGGGGCAGGCTGCTCAGCCAGCCCCACTTCCAGCTGAGGGGAGAGGGACTCAGGACATGGCAAGGTGGGCAGACTGCCCAGACCCAGGACTGCACACTCAGCCCTGTGGCCTGAAGCCAGGGCCACCCAGCCATGCTCCTTTGTATCCTTCCATACGGAATGGACTCACAGGGACTTATTGTCTAGCCCTGAGGCATAAGATGGGGAAACTGAGGCCCAGAGAGTCTGAGAATGAGACTCAGGGTTGCCACTCACTCATGCTCAACTCTGTCTGTCCAGCCTGTGCTCTCACCCTACCTCCTGAGATAGCCCTGGCCATCTTGGACAGCTCCCTTCACTGCTCAGAGCCAGCATCTATTCCCAGTGACTCACAATGGAGTCCTGGCTTGGAGCCCAGGAACACAGGACCTGTACTAGCCCTGGCCCAACAGATGCCCCTGATATGACTGTGGATGTCATGCCTTCAGACTTCTCTCCATTGGGGTAAGCCTTCCTCCATTTCTACTTGGTGCTTCTGACTCTGTGATCTGTGGGCCCCTTGGGGAATCTGATGGAAACCATGGGCCCTGTGTTCAAAACGGGAGCTCCATCCCCTCCTGCACACACATATACTCAGTCTTGTGGAATTTTGGTACCCTAGAAATTTATAGCATTGCAAGCCTTCCTCAAAAGAATGGAAAGAGAGGAAGTCAACAACTTAATGG
>CAUYQV010135183.1:0-15000 GCA_963574575.1 Galagoides demidoff
AACATTTGATATTGACCCACAGATCTTGGACTTTCTGTTTTTATTGCTTATTTTGTTTTTCTTCCTTTTTGTTCATCTAGATAATTTCACTTGATCTTTCTTGAAGTTCACTGATTATTTCTTCTGCTGTGTCCCATCTACTACTCATCAAATTAGTTTTTAAAAATTTCTAATATAACTTTTTTTAATTTCTAAAAGTCCCATTGCCATATTTTCATGGCTTTTATTTTTCAGTTAAAAGTTTTCGTCTGTTCATACATGTCATTCATCTTTTCTAACAAGTAGATTAATATATTTATTATAGATATCTTAAAGTCCCTATGTCATAAGATCTGAGTAATTGCTGCCTCTCTTACAGGTGAATCTTTCTTTTATTGACTATTTTCCTGAGTCTTTGTGTGTTTCATAAATGTTTAATGTATTACAGATATTGTCTATAAAAATAAAGAAAAAAACAGTAGAGAATCAAGTCAATAATATTTATCCTCATAAGAAGTACACTCTTCTTTGTCACTCTGCTAGTATAGTCGGGCCAGCCAGTTTGCTTTATAGTTAAGCTCTGTCTAGGCTTAGCAGAAATTTCACTTCTAGCTCCATGGATTTTGAAGGTGGGATCAGTGCTTCCCTGAGCAGGGATTTGGATCTGAGCATCATTGAGCCTCCAGAGATTCCTTTATGTTTTATAGCCCACATGTCTGCTTTCTGAACCATAAAGAATTTATCTTTGCATTATAATTGGATGTTACCTTTCTAGATTTCTGGACCTTTTCCTTTGCTCTGCAGTTCAACCTCTTACTTTCTACACCTTGAGAATGTTCTAGCTATTCTGTGGCCCTCTCCCCAGCATTTAACATATTGTTAGCAGCTCAAGCTGAAGGCCCAAAGTCTCTGAGTGGGGTTTCTCAAGGTCCTTTTTCCTGGTCCTGGTCCTCACAGCCAGGGCCTTCTTACCTTTGAGTGGTGGGAGGGCCTCCAAGGAACTCCTTTTGCCTATTTTATGCTGTACCCACATGAAGGCCTCTAGGGGAGAGCTGGAGTGTGCATACAGATTCGTTTCCTGGTTGAGGCACCTTAGAATTTCTATACATTATACCAGCTCACAGGTAGCATTAAAAGTCCTTTTACAATTTGACTGGTTTCTTCACACACTTGTAGCAGAAGGATGACTCCTGATGAAAGGAGCTGTGTGTCTCTTTTCCAGGAATAGACTCATCACTATCTGAATTTTAGTTTATTTTGCGTTCTTTACATCCTTACTTAGAATTACATATACATATATATGCATGTGTGTGTTTGTGTGCATATATGTACATATATATCTTGATGCTTTTATAGCTTAGGCAGCTGGATCTCATTGTTATTATAGTAGGAATGACCATCTCTTGGCCTTTTTATATCCTAATCAGTAGGAAAACTTTGGCTACTTTTGACTGACTATCAGACATAGTAAAAGAAAATTTGTAGTTTGAAATTTTGTGTAATTCATATAGCTTTATATTATATGTTAGTTTCTCTAGACCATAGCATAATTGCATATTTCTTTCTTGGTCCAATAATTTTCTTTTGGAAATACACCATGTTTTTCTGCCAAAATCTTATATACTTACTGTAATAAACAATGTAACTTGCAGCAAACCAAACAACAGACCCCAAAGCTGCTCTGTAATGATTGTACTAAAGGTAATAACTGTAGGAGAGCCCTATGCCCTATGCTCCCTCTCTGTAGGGTTTCCATGCACCTGAGCATGTATGTCTCTGAGGAGTCCTATACAAAGTAAATTAGTTTTTTTTCCTAATTCTAACTTTATTAACTATAAGGACATTTTCTCTCCAAATACCTTTTTCATAGTTCCATAGGTCTTAAAATACACTGACAAAAATACAGATGATTTCAAATTTTATAGTAAAATTCTTATCAAAACTTAGAATTAATTTTTTTCTGAAAAGACTTTGAGGATTATCCCACTTCTTGAGAGTTTTTAAATTTATGTAATTATAATTTTATTTATTTCTACTTTTCTATTTTATGCTGTTTTCTAAAAATCATGAAGCAGGCTTGGCATCTGTGGCTCAAGCGGCTAAAGTGCCAGCCACATACACCTGAGCTGGTGGGTTCGAATCCAGCCCAGGCCTGTCAAACAACAATGATGGCTGCAACCAAAAAAAATTAAAAAATAGCCAGGTGTTGTGGCGAGTGCCTGTGGTCCCAACTACTTGGGAGGCAGAGGGAGGAGAATCGCTTGAGCCCAGGAGTTGGAGGTTGCTGTGAGCTGTGATCCCATAGCACTCTACCCAGGGGGACAGCTTGAGGCTCTGTCTCAAAAAAAAAAAAAAGAAAAAAGAAATCATGAAGCATATTTTTTCTATTTTAGCCTTAGGTAATACTAGTTTAATCTTTGTCAAAGAGGCTCACATCTTGTTAAGATTGTGAGTTGAATTCCATAATTTTTTTTTTCTTTTCTTTCTTGCTTTCTTTTTTTTTGAGACAGAGTCTCATGTTGCTCTTGGTAGAGCTGTGGCATCACAGCTCACAGCATCACAGCAACCTCCAACTCTTGGGCTTAAGCCATTCTCTTGCCTTAGCCTCCCAAGTATCTGGGACTACAGGCACCCATTACAATGCCTGGGTATTTTGTTGTTGTAGTTATCATTGTTGTTTGGCAGGCCCAGGCTGGATTCAAACCTGCCAGCTCCAGTGTATGTGGCTGGTGCCCTAGTGGCTGAGCTACAGGCACAGAGCCTGAATTCCACATATTTCTCCCTGTCTTAGAAGATGAAGTAGTATGAATGGGACCATGGAGGCATGCAAGCTGTTTTCCAGAGGTCTTACTACATTAATTTTACCATTCCTTCCAGCTACCGCTAATTTTAAAGAAGAACTAGAAAAAAAAAGTGACTTCTTAATCATGAAAATCCTCCTCTAAATCTTGAGCAGACTGTCAGGATTATCAGAAAACTGGAAAATCTTGAATAATTTGGCTAAACTACTAAATGGGCATAAAGTGCTTCAGTTTGTTAAAAGTAAAATAGATTTCAATAGAGATCATGTATTCTCCCTGAGAGGGAGCCAACGACCTTGAAGACAGTGCTTGTTAACCTTGGCTGTAGTTTATACTCACTCGTGGTTGGAACATGGGTTTTGGCATTTTTAAAAGTTTCTTTGGCATTTCCATTGTGTGCCCAGGATTAACAACCGTGGGAGCCTTTTACAGGTATTGTTTTTGCTCTCTGAGTTTCCTGCAGCCATTGGTAAACTGTTCTCACAACACTATTTTAAAACTTAATGCTCCACAGTCTTTTATAGTAACATATTATTTACGGTAGAGGTTCCAAACAATTGGCAGCTGCTTACCTTACAGTAATTTAGTCTCCCTCTGCCCTCCCTGCTTCTCCTGCTCTTGTCTTCCACAAATCCTACAAACCCTGACTTTGTCCCCTGTCTTCAGGTTGGAGTGGCATCCTGATTAGAGAAGGAAGTGTACAGGAGATTCAGTAACGGTCTTTGATGAGCCATGGAGGTCAGCACTGCTACACTGGGTCAGGCAGGACAAAGGCCTGTTCCCAGCATTTGAATAGACCCACAGTTTCAAAATTCTCTCAAGTTCAAAAAGTCCAACTGACATATTTGCATAAGTCACATTTTCTCTAAGCAGTGATCGAATTCTCTGCTCAGAAACGAAACCTTGACTTGAACTCCAGCTTTCATAAGAACCCGGTCCTTCTGCCAAGAACTTGACTACCCACTGAGGAGGTAATCTCTGAGCTACTCCTTTTGACTCCTTCCACCCGGAACCCCTACCTCCAGACCCCATCCCCACCAGTCCTCAGGTGGCTGCTTGACTTCTAGAATTATCGCTGCCTTTCGGGTCCTTTTCCTTGTGGGACTCAACCTGGTGAATCTCATCTCTCTGCAAGGCAACACTTGTTGAAACCATGTGTGTCTGAGCTTGCTCCATTCTTTGAATCTGTGACTTATGGGTGCATCTCAGACCTTGGTTGTATACAAAGCTGGTGAAACCTCCATCCCTAGAGTGCAGATTATGACTCCAGGAGGCCTTGGGATGGGGTCTGGGAGCTGAGAGTCTGCTCACCTCGCATGTACTCGGTAAATAACTGTGCTGCTTGCTCAGGGTGTAAACCAGTAACTTTAATAACAGCACATTAATTGCCTGGCTGCACTCTCCAGCTTGGTATGTCACACTTACCTCAGAGGCCTCCACTCTCCCAACTCCTTGAAAATGTGGAGCTGAGGACCTGGCCTGGTGACAGTGACAGATGGCACTGCTCTGTCTTATTGTTCTGGGATACCCACCGCATCCGGCAGGAAGTAGCATTGCTAGTGTGATCTTTATTAGGTTGAGGAAAAATTTCTGTAAGACAGGAATTATTAAAGTAACTTTATTTATCTCCTTCTTCCCGGCAATGGCCACCCCTAATCTGATCCTTGCTGGCGCAGGCTAGGATTGGTGGCAGGAACTGGAAGTTCCCCACTCGTGTCTCCCAGCTCCTTCTTTGTGACAATGATAGCAAAGCATTTATGTGTCTAGACACCTGACTTTGCCCGCATTCAGGGAAAGCAATTGTCACTTCCACGGAAGAGAAACCCAATCCTCTCCCTGTGGTTGCAAAAAAGTGTGATATTGGATAGATCGGCAGCTCTGTGGGGCCACAGGTCAAGAAGCACTTGGGCCCTTTTAGACCCGCGGAGTTCTCAAAACCTACAGATAAGGAACGTGGGGCTTACGTGCTTCCCGGCCACTGGTGACTTCAAAAATCTCAAAATTGTAAAAAGAAAGTTAAATAACTTATGAGTACCCTTCTTCCCACTGGCTTTTCTTTTCTTTTTCTATTGAAAAAAAAAGTGCACCAGAAAAAAAAAAATTCAAGTGGATTAAGAAATCACTGCAGCAGGTCGGTGCCTGCGGCTCAAAGGAGTAGGGCGCCAGCCCCATATGCCAGAGGCTGCGGGTTCAAACCCAGCCCAGGCCAAAAACTGCAAAAGAAAAAAAAGAAAAAGAAAGAAAGAAAGAAATCACTGCAGGGCAGCCGCTACACGGTGGCCTCCGTGGACGTGCTTTGTGTGCATGCACTTGTCTCTGCTTCACCGTCCAGACTCAGGCTGAGCAGGTGCAGGCGCCACCTGAATGTGGGGAATGAGCGCCCCTTTTCAGAGAGACCCCGAGGCCGCTAGGATTATGCTTAGTTAACAGCTCTGACTTTGCAAGAGATCATGAGGAGACCAAGAGAAACTAAAACTGCTTTTTAGCTTTTAGAAAAAATACTGCACGAAAAAATTATAACAGTACTTTTTCTCATGTTTAGCTTTAAAAAAAAAAAGGTAAAAAATTCTGGTAGCCATTTTTTTTCTACTCTAACCTTGACTGAGATTCTTTCTCCTAACAATCTTATTGTTGACAACTGTAAAAATGATACTTGATTTGAAAACTTCTTGTTCCAATTGCCTTCTGCAAATGTGCAGGGTGGCGGTAAAGTTAATGGGCTATTTAAATTAGGGTGCAGAGAAGTTTATGGCCACCCTGGATGTACATACACACATGTCTATTTGTGTGTGTGTACATTCTCTCATACTGAAGCTGTTCAGATTCTTCCTAGGTATTCTTAATTAATACCTTTTTAATTAATTCATTTTCAAGTTAAAAAAACATCGGAGTGTCTGCCTCAGCTTTATTAGTACCAGGAGCATTGTTCAGAAGTTTTGTGCTGCGAGCAAAGTCTCTACTGCGGGTGTCAGTCTTGCCTTATACTGAACTTCCCTGGAGCCCCTGTTTCTAATCCCATTAAATGTGTAACTTGCAGACTCTTTTGCAGACTGAGGTGATGAGCTGTGTGCTGAGGCCTCCTTAGAACGCTGGAAAGTGCTAAGCACGTGGTGTCTAAGATGGCTGGATGGGCTTCTAGTGAGTGCAGTGGAGCTCCAGGTGCTTGCTGGAGGGTGGGTTGAGATTCACACGTGCACCGTGAACTAGAACCTGTGCCTCTAGTCCCACCTGGAGAACCCTCTTCCCGAGTGGGGCTTCTGGTGCTGTCCACCTCTGACATGTATCCCCGTCCATCCTCTCTGCACCCTATGCCCTGTGTTTTCATAGCTGATTTTTACATCGTATTGCTGATAATTTCCCCTCAATTTGTTTTAGTCTCCAATTTTATCCAAGATGTTTAGTTAACCTGTATTTCACTAACTGATTCAACTGCTTCCTAATTTATAATTATCATACTCCTTAATCTGTACTTAAAAATAGCATACCCATCCTACTTGTCATGGCAATTTGATAGAAAAAAATGTACATTGTTAGAAAGGAAGGCTTTGTCTTATTGGGAATTTTTCTCCATGGTGCTGGCCACCTGAAATGGCTGCTGAAATGGTTTGTCATGCGACAGACACCCAGATTCCCACATTCTCTGAGGACCTGCGGTCCATGGTGGCTACGAGGTAATGAGGGAAACCAGCCTAGACTTACTATCTTTTCATGGCCTTGCTGCATCTTCTAAATTTCCTCTCTCCCTGTTTGGGATGAGTTTGACGTGGGCCAAGTGCAGGACAGGTGCATCACGGCCCAGCAGTCTGTGCTCAGCATGCTGCCTTCTTGCCTTCTCCCTCATTTTCTTCATTCTTCCTCTGAAATTTTCATTTAAAAAGCCACAAAGTGGTATTAAGTTCTCTAGCTTACAAAACTACAACATGTACAAAATGGAAAGCAAGCTATTTAGAGAATTATTTAAGCCATGCTTTGCAGAAAAAAATGTAAAATTCTGTGTCGGCCATGCAGAGAATAACCAATTACAAGACATAAAGACGGGCTTTGTCTATTCTCTCTCCAATCTTCCCCAACACCTCTCCCTCCCTCAGAACTTGAGAAAGGAAAATAATGGTAGGGATGGATGATCTGGGCAGCCAGCACAATGTGGAAATTCCTGAAGGCCTTGCGAGGGGCTCTGACATCACAGGATCCTCAGGAGGGAAGCCACAGAGGAGACTTTTCTCTGACAAGGTGCGGGCAGGGGTGGAGACCAGCCTACTCTAGGGTTCCAGTGTCCTGATGCTTCCTCTGTTTGCTCACAAGTGGGCTCCACCTTAAAGGCAGGAAGGAGAAAGCACATGTGATACTGGCATCAAGACGTCTGACAGTTTTGGTAACCAAGTAATATTTCTTGAGAAATGTGATTTTCAAAATAGGACTATTAAAATTGAAAAGAAATTTCAATTTGAGGTCTGTAAGTACTAAAGCTGAGCATCAGAAGCATTTAAATTACATTTTTGTGATACATTTTTAATCTACACAAGAAATCTGAGGGAAAAGCTTATCTCAAAAATTGTATCTACATTAATATTTTAAGAGTCAAAAACAATCATGTGTCTGAAATTCACAAAGCAAAATCTGAGGCAAGATGAGGTATATTTTAATATGAAGGAAAAGCATGTATACTTAAAATTCCTGAAAAAATTAAGATTGTATTGTTATGCCCAGGAATTCCCCAGTGACCACACAGCCAGACAAGCCAAATTTGCAAGGGAGTCTTTTTGTTGAAGAGCTGGCCACAACTGTCTCAGTGTCCCAATGAAGGGTTTCTGAGAACAGCCCTGAGTGCTTAAGGGGTTGGATTTTTAAGGCTTGGTCTGCATCCTGGTTGGCATGTAGGCTGCCCAGGTGTAAGCAAGCTTTGTACAGAAGCAGAGTTTTGTGGTTAGTTACTCATACATCTTTGGGTTTTTTTGCAGTTTTGGCTGGGGCTGGGTTTGAACCCGCCACCTCTGGTATATGGGGCTGGCACCCTACTCCTTTGAGCCACAGGCGCTGCCCAGCCATACATCTTTGTTTTAATATTTTTCCCCTATACATCTTAGTTTCAGTACTTTTCCCACCTGGTATTGTTCAGAGGTCAGTCCGGGGACAATTGGTACCTTCCAGTATATTTCCCAGGGAATTAGCCAAGCAAGAAATTGGGAGTGAACTCGAAGTAAGAAATCAATCAGTACTTTCCCATCTATCTTGGGAGTGAACTAGACTTACTTCATTTTTTTTTTTTTTTTGAAAGCTTACAGTCCAGAAATTTGGCAGGAGTTAACTGGTAATTTGCCCACTTTAGCCTTGGGCCTGACATACTCCTACTTTAGCCTACGCCCACTAGGCCTAACAGTATATTTTTAATATATAAAATAACCCCCCCAAAATCCTAAATATTGAACTTCTTCTAATATTAATATAAAGTTTATGTTTGTTTGTTTGCTTAAATAGAGGGAGACTATTTTTTTTTTCATCCAGATGAAAAAAATCTCTAAACCTAGAGAGTTTATAACATGGCAATGCAGGTGTAGTTCCCGTTGCCATGGATACACATTGTCCTTGATGGAAACTGTAAAAATGGCCCAGTCATGGCAAAAGACTATAGACTGTTCCTAACCAGCACTCAAACATTATTTGGAATTTACACTATTTTCACATACATGATTTGGTTTTAAATAAAAAATCTCTTACCTGAAATAGCTAAGAGATTAAATGGATTAAAACTGGCTTTTGTAGTAAAGAGTCAAAAAAATTAGACCCCAAACAACCTTCTAATGAATGATTCTTCATTGTGTTCTAACTTTGCTCATAGAATAGTGGGTTTAATGTATTTGTTTTATAAAGTGAGATGACGTCACCCAAATGTTGGAAATGCTCTGTGTGTGATTGAACCCCATGGCTTTAGGAATCAATAGCGTGCCCTCAGTATGGTTTTGTCTGCAGTCTTAGTCCCTTGAGCATTCTTTGTATAATACATGAGGTACCGATAATAACATTACTTACTTCTTAAATCTTTTGTGAGCATTAAATGAGATAACTCATGTAAGTACTTAACACAATCCCTGGCCTAGGGCAAAATTCGATAGCTGTTAGCTATTAGTGTTTGGGAGGAATCATTGGCAATCAACTTTGTAACACTTTAAGATACACCAAGTATCAAGCCAAGGAAATTTATCAGTGATTATGCATAGGAGATACTGAGTCAGCCTTGGAAATAGAGATGCCTATATTTATTGTCTTAAATATTAGTCATCTGACTTCTGTTTTCTCTATTACAAAGCAGTTAATTTTGACTAATCAGCCATTCATTCTCACCAAAATATTTGAGGCAATTCTGTGAGCAGTATAATCTGAATGCACAGACTTCGTTTCCTTTTCTTTTTCGTCTGTGACCCCGACCATAGTCACCGTGTCTGATGATTACAGGTGCCATAACTCTTAGTGTGAATTCCTCTGCTGCTATGGAGGATACAAAGGATCAGCCAAAATGGACTGGGGTCTGTACCTTGGCTGTTCTTTTCTATGTCTGGATGACTTTGGCCTGGAGGCTTA
The DNA here is from genome assembly GCA_963574575.1 of Galagoides demidoff. NCBI lineage: Eukaryota > Metazoa > Chordata > Mammalia > Primates > Galagidae > Galagoides > Galagoides demidoff. The sequence goes on from CAUYQV010135183.1 coordinate 9,357, forward strand.
TCCTTCCTCATTTCCAGTTCACCTTTTTGTACAGTCAGATTAATACGATCCTTTCTAGTTGTGACAAGAAGACATAAAGGCGTACAGCTCCTAGTACACAGCAGATACTTTGTTGAGAAGAATGCTGGACTTAGAGTTTTCTTTTTTCTCTCTGTTGCCCCCACATTTTACCCTAAAAATATGTATTTATAACTCACCTTCAAGATTCTTTAACTGTAATTCAATTACATAAGAAAACCTATAGACTCTGGTCTCAGTCTTTCTGTGGCTGTTGAGTGGCCACATACAGTTTTGATTCACTTGTCATTTCTTCTCCCAGCCACTGTGTATATCTGCACTTTCACTCATAATAGTTGTTAGGGACTCTTCCCCAGGGAAGAAAAAATTGTCCGACTAAGGATCGGATTTAGTAAGGAATGCATAGATTAACAAATACTGAGATGCCTTCCCTTGAAGAAGACCATCTCAAATCCCCCCCTCCATCTTTCTTGGCCACTAGGAATCCTTTCTCTTACACAGAAAGAAGTTTAACAAATTAAGGTTTATGCTATCAGGAAATTTAGTGGGAATGAAGGACTGATTGAGTCTGTTCCTCACTGATTGAGTCTGCTCCTCTAGCTGCACAGCACCAAGACTTGAAAATCTCTTAGGTTCCCAATACTGTGCATTCCATAAGCTGGCAGACAGTGTTTGCAAGAGGAGCTCTTGGAGATAGAGACCAGTGGGAAATGGGGTTAGACCTTGGAGGAACAGATCCTCATAAGGAAATCAGAGTAGTAATAGAGAAAAGAACTATTAGAAAATCTGTGAAATATTGGGAGTGCCCCAAAATATATACATATTTTAAGAGATGTTATGTATTACTTGTCACAGTTGAATTGATTTATGATAGCACTGTAATGCATTTCAAAAGATGGCATTAGTTAAATGAATGCTAGCATCACCATGCAAAGGACATGAACGGGATAGATTTTTCTCTTAAAATTTTTTTAGTACCCTCCATATTAAGCAAGGGTAAAACCTTCAAGGGCGGGGGAAGAGAGTATGTGACTATTTACATTGTCAAATGCACAATCTATTACACAAGCTGTAGTAAACCATAGGTAGGTAGACTAGTGAAAAAATATATGATGTGCTTTATACTCATTCACTCATTCATTTACCATTACTATTGTTGTCATTTATCACTTTAATAGCAGAGTATATGAAGGAATAATTTTATTATTCTGAAGAAGCTGTATGGTTAGAAAGTAATACACAATTACCTTTAGGTTTTGCTGTATTTTTTAAGTTCAACAAAGAGACAGTAGTTTTGCAAAGAAGTCAATATTTTAATTTGACTTTGATTTTCATGTTGGGTTGATTTGATTTTTTTTCGAGTGAAGATGGAGAGAAATGTTTTTAGGCCAGAAAAAAAAAAAAACACATAATCAAAGTTGCAAAGTCCATGATGTACTGAGGAAACCACAATATTCTCATGTAGCTGAAGAACAGAATTTATTAGAAAAGGTGATGAGAGTTGAGTCTGGACATGGAGGTTGAAGTCAAATGGTGATGGGAGTTCATCCAAAGAGGTCATATTTTGTCCTCTGTAATAAGTGAGATCTTGTTTTGACCCAGATAAAATACTTTTCTAATGATTAGAAGAGTAACTTATATCCATTATGTCCCAGACAGACACTGTTGATATTGGTTTATATTCCCCAGAGTTATATTAAATCCTATAAACAGATAGGTGGATAATAGTAGATTCCAAGTCTCCCCTTCTCTGAGAAATGCACTCTTGTTAGAACTGCATGGTCACACAGCTTCCTATTTTTCATGGAGCAAATGATGGTAAACACCTGACCCATGTTAGATGACCACTCTGATCCCCTCACATCATACTATAGAAGTTGAGCTCAGGGAATTTAGATATTCTGTTCGGTGAACTGAGAAGTGAGATAAATCTAGGGCTGGATCACTGATGTCATGAATGCATGAAAAACAAAGGAAGCATTGACTTTAAAACCTGACTCAATTCTACCTCTGGGAGATTACTGCACAGAATTATTTTCAGGCTATGTGAAATTGTAAAGATGTTCAATGCATCACTGTGAAGAGTGGTAGGAAACTACAAACAACCTACATGTCCATTAGCAGATTCGTCAAAATGAATTAGTAGAAAATCCTTAAAAACATGAATGTAGGCCAAGAAAGTTATATATCTATTGATATGAGGCAAATTTTAATATTACAATGATTTACATTCAAATGTAGATAACTACATAAAATATATAATATATACATTAATGAAAAAGTTACAATTTTAAGTTACATGTTACTCATTCTTTGCAAATTACAAAAAGTCATATAACATTTATAGGGATATATATATATGTATATGACAAATGTTATTTCAAATGAAGGAGATACTGCTTCAAGTTGGTGGAGTCAGGGTGAGCTTTGTGGAAAAGGTAGCATAAAAATATGGACTGATGCATAAATATGAAAGTCATTTGTGTAGGACTCGTGCTAATATACCAGTTATGTCTTAATTGCTTCCATTTAAAGATACATGCTGATGAAATGAAGCCTTAATACATAATGAATGGTCATGCTTATCCTCTGCAACTGATGTAAAACTTAAGTAAAAAGTAGGTCTCAAATTGTACCTGTGAGAGACGACTCATCATTTACTCCTTATAATTCACACTCACACACCAACTAGTACATTCTTACCACTTATGGATCAGGTGTTATGAGTTACTCACTGTTACATGCCCCAGTGGCAGGACTCAGCTTAGAATACAGAATTCATTCCATTTGCCATCCTCTCCATTTAGTGATCCCTATGAAGGGATTGAAAAACTCATTAAGTAGTGACTAAAAAGGGTCCAACTGTTTCTAAAGTATAATTTTTTAGAAAGTTGAAAAGCCATGAATTTCATATAATATAACCAACAGACATGCCGAAGAGTATATTGTAGTCATTTATTTAATGAACCAGCATAAGGTAAAACCAGCCTAGAGAGAATATCAGAAGCTAAGTATTTTATAAATAGACAAATAAAGGAATGTCAAGATAACTGAATTTGATACAAAACTATGCAAAACTGGTTACAGTAAACTCAACTATAATGTTGAGGTTTATCTGTTTCACCATCTTGGAAATTATTTGTATTTCTACTAGACATGAATCTACAAATTAGCCTCTGTTCTAATGCAAATGTAAATACCTGTCACTCTAATGTTAATCAGAGGTATAAGCCAGGCACTGACAGAATGACCAGTCATCTTTTCTAATTTTTAAATTATAGATAATTTTTCTCACAATGATTTATAAAGCCCTGTAACTTTGACCTCACTTGTCCTTTCTGAAGATTCTATGAATATGTTGATTCCTCTTTAGTGTAGAACATTTTGAATATAAATAGCCATCATTCTGGAAACAAATAATATTGGAAGGCCACAGGCTTGAGTTTTATTTTCTTGGATCTTAATGGTGTTATAAGAATCACAGCTCTAACAAAATATGTTTGAGAACTTGTTAGAATAAATTCCTTATTCTGCATTTATATTTAGTTAGAAGGCTGAAGAAAGGCTGTCTAACAAACAGCACAAGGACTAAAGTTAGAAGTACCTGAGATGTCTTTAAACAAAAATTATTTTACTGTTTTCCAAAGAACTAAGGAAATGGATGTGAGTTGTTTGCTTTGAAAAATGCACTTTTAAAAGTCGTGATCCCTTCCACCTGGCTCATGCACTAATAGATTTATCTATTGAACATTTGTAAGAAAGTGTTGTGTTCACAGCTACTTGCTGTGGAAGATGTAATCATTTACAGAGATGATTTTATCATTCCTTAATGAGAATGTCTCAAAATGGTGGCATACGGTGTTTGCGGTGTATTTGACACAGCCGGTGGCATGCTTTACGGCATTTCTGTGTTTCAGTTCTCCAAGCTTTCCCCTGCAGAGGATGAAGCTGTCTTCTCCTGCCAGATAATGAGCCATGTCAAAATGACTGATGAAATAGTTAAAGGTGAGTGCCTGATTTTGAACTGTAGTGTTCCTTGGTAACTGATGTTCTAAAATGTAAGTATAAAATCAAGTCTGAAATCCTACCTAAGGAAAGCTACTTATGATTTACACGTTTGAATTTATTGTTAAATAGCAACGAATCTCACTGAGGTACACGTATTGCATTTTGCGTCACTATAAAGAAATAACCAGAGCTGATTAATTTCTTTAAAACAAGAGGTTTATTTAGCTCATAGTTCTGCAAGCCGTATGAGAAGCTGGGCACCAGCATGTGATGCTGCCGAGGGTCCCAGGGAGCTTCCAATCAGGGTGGAAGGTGAAGGGGAGCAGCATGTCACATAGCAAGAGAGGGAAGGACAGGGGTCAGGGCAAACAACCAGCTGTCACACGAACTAATAAAGTAAGAATCTCTCCTTTCCTAGGGGAGGGCACGAGGCCATTCATGAGAGCTCAGACTCCGTGATCCAAACACCATCCACTAGGCCCACCTCCAACACTGGACAGATTATAGCATGAAATTTGGAGGGTCAAAACACCTAAACTGCATCACTTACTGTTTATGGATAAGGAATTCTAAGCTACTCAGGGTTATATAGGGGATCAGAAAACATTCCAGATCTAGTGATTAATTTAGGACACTTGTCACCATGTGCTTATGTTGGTAACATTGTACAAACAGCTCCGTGAGGTTCTGTAATGTGGGAACCTCAGTTTCAGTGTCTCACAGCTGTGTTCCTGTTGACATGTGATGGTGTCTTGCTGAGCAGTGTTCATCGTTGTTGCATAATTTTATTACTGTCTTAAGAATGCTGGAGCTTAAATGAGAGCAATGAACAGACAGTTGTAAATTTCTTGTTAAACTTGGCAAGAGTGAGCATGAAATCAGGGACATGATAGTTCAAATTTATGGGGATAATACCATGAAGAAAATGGCAGTGTACAAATGGCTTAAATATTTTTCTGAGGGGAGAGAAAGTCTCACTCATGAAAAGAGGTCAGAGTGGCTAGTAAGAGGCAGAACTGATGGAAAATTGCAAAAATTTGTCAAATTGCATATCAAAATCATCAGATGACTATGCTAAGCATAGCAGACCAATTAATCATTGATATCGAAACAAGAAAATCTTAACTGAAAATCTTGGCCAACAAATTATGGCCCTTGAATCACAACAATGCACCAGCTCACACAGCACTGTCTATGAAGGAATTTTTAGCCAGTAAATAAATTACTGTATCGGAGCACCCTCCTTACTCACCTGGTCTAGTTCCCACTGAGTTTTTTCTTTACCCAAACACCTAAAAGACATACTAGAAATACTAGCTAAAAGAAATACTAAAAGGAGGCCATTTTGAAGAAGTTTGGGACTTCAAGGGTAATATGATGATAGTGCTGATGGCCACTCCAGCAGCAGTAGAGGTCCAGAGTTCCAAAATTGCTGTGAAGGGTGGACTAGGGGCTGGCATCAGCACATACTTCCCAAGGGGAGCACTTCAAAGGTGACCATAGTGATATATAGCAATGAGATATGTGGCATTTTTATCAGGATAAATTCATGAACTTATACATTGAAAGGACACTGTTCAGAAAGTGTATAAATCACTAGAACATGAGCTCCAGGAGC
>CAUYQV010135183.1:20000-70958 GCA_963574575.1 Galagoides demidoff
AAATGACTAATGATGAGCCTATCTGATGTTTCTTTGACATCTGCATATTATTTATTAAAGTCTGTGCTAAAATAATTTGCCCATGCTTTTATTGGCTTATCTGTGTTTTTTATTATTGAGCATTAAGTGTTCTTTACATATTCTCTATATGAGCCGTTTGTCAGATATGCCTGGCAAATATGTTCTACCAGTTGGTGGCTTGTCTTCTCATTTTTCTTCAGTTTTTGCAGAAAGTTTTAAATTGTGATGGAGTCCAATTTATTATTGGTTTCTTTAATGAAGCCTTCATTTAGTGCCATATGTAAAAAACTCTGCTTAACTCAAAGTAACAAATATTTTCTCCAATGTGTCTTAAAGATGTTTTATAGTTCTAGGATTTACATTTGGCTATGTGATCCATTTAGTATTAATTTTTATTTATGATGAAGAGTAGAAAGTAAAATTTTAATTGTTTTAGAAACTTTTCAAGACTTTTATATTCTCTACACTGAATTTTTGCTTTAGTACTTTTGTCAGAAATCAGTTGTTTGTGCATATCTACTCCTATTTCTGGACAATTTACTCTGTTGCATTGATCTATTTGTTTAAATAGACTCTACCACCACACTCTCTTATTACTGTACCTTTATAATCAGTTTTGATATCAGGTAGTGTTAGCCCTACTACATTGTTCTTCCTTTCCAAAATTGTCCTGGCTATTTATATTCTTTGCATTTCCATATGAAATTTAGAAATTGCTTGATGAATCCTACCACAAGCCTGCTTGGATTTTGATAAGCATTACATTTAATCAATATAATTTTTTGATAAGAATTTAGTTTTATTATCTTGTATTATGCACAGAGTATGATTAATTATTTAGATCTCTTTAATTTCATTCATGAGTAGTTTTTAGTATTCATTCTAGAATAACCAAGAATAAAAGACAGAAAACCCAAATAGGCAAAATCATAAATGAAAAAGAAGACATTACAACTGATACCAAAGAAATTGAGAAGATTATCAAAGACAACTCTAAACTATTATACATAACAACCTGAAAAACCTAGAGGAAATGGATAAATTCCTGGAAGCATGAATGTCACCAATATTGAATTAGGAATAAATAGAAAACCTGACCAAACTAATAAAGAGTGGTGAGATTGAATCAGTAATAAATTCTCCAAACAAAGAAAAGCCCAAGACTTAATGGATTCATTGTCAAATTCTATCAAACACACAAAGATGAATTAACATCAATCCTCCTTAAACTATTTCAAAACTTTGAAGAGAAAGGAATTTCCCCTAACTTATTCTATGAGGTCAGCATTAACTTGATACCAAAATGAGACAAGGACACAACAAAAAAGAAAACTACAAGCCAATATCCCTGATGAACACAGATGCAAGAATCCTTGACAAAGTACTGGCAAACTGAATGTAGCAGCACAACAAAAGATAATACACCATGATCCAGTGATTTATAAGAGGAATGTAAGGATAGTTTGATACATATAATTCAGTAAATGTACATCACATCAACAGAACAAGCACAAAAATTTGATCAGGTCAATAAATGCAAAAAAGCATTGGACCAAATTCAGTACCCATTTATGATAAAAAGCTCTTAACAAACTGGACATAGGAGAAACATACCTCAACTTAGTAAAGCCCATATATGACAGTTTCATAACTAACATCATACTGAATGGGGAAAAATTAGAAGCCTTTCCTCTAAGAACTGGAACAAGAGAAGGATGCCCACTTTCAGTTTTTCCTATTCAAAGTCTGAGGCAGAGCAATCAAGCAAGAGAAAGAAATAAAAGTCATTCAAATTGGAAAAGAGGAAGTCAAATTATCCCCCTTTGCAGATGACATGATATTATATTTACAGAAATTTCATTTCTGTAGTTCTTTAGGAGCTCCACTAAAAAACTATTAAAGCTGATAAATTTAGTAATGTTTCAGGATATAAAATCAACAGACAAAAATCTTTAGCATTTCTATACACCAATAATAAAGCAGTCAAAAACAAATCAAGAAGATAATCCTACTTAGAGTAGCTAAAAAAATATACATCTAGGAATAAATTTAACCAAGGAGGTGAAATATCTCCACAAGAAAACAAGACACTGATGAAATTGATTGAAGAGGTCGTAAACAGAAAGACACTATTAAATGCTCATAGATTAGAAGAATCAATAGCATTAAAACAGACATTCTGCCCAAAGCAATCTACAGATTTGATACAATCCATATCAAAATACCAATGTATTTTTTATAGAAATAGAGAAAAAAATCCTAAAATTCATATGGAACCAAAAAGAGCCCAAATAGCCAAGCAATCCTGAGCAAAATGGGCAAAGCTGGAGGCATCACACTGCCTGACTTCAAAAGACATTATAAGGCTACAGTAACTGAAAGAACATGGTATTGGTAGAAACATAGACACAGAAACCAATGGGACAGAATAAAGAATCCAGAAATAAATTCATATATTTATAGCTGCCTGATTTTTGACAAAGGCATCAAGAACATACACTGGGGAAAGGACGACCTCTTCAATAATTTGATTTCACTGTGGTCAGAGAATACACTATCTGGGACTTGATCTTCTTTTTTAATTTAATGAGGCTTGTTTTCCAGCCTGTACTTTGAACTGTCGTAGTAAATGTTCCAGCATTTGGTCATTATTTATTCAAACAGTTTTGTTCCCTCATATCTCCCCTCATTTTTGCAGAATCCAATTATATGTATGCAGTATTTTAGTTACGCCATAGCTCATTGATCTAATTTTGTTTCATTCTTTTTGCTCTTTGATTTTTATTTTAAATACCTTTAGTTATGATGTCTCCAAGTTTATCCTTCTTTCTTCTGCAATGTCTGGTTTTCTGTTCATCCATCCAGTGTATTTATCATGTTAACATGTAGTTTCAATCTCTGGATATTTGATTTGAGTGGTTGGTATATTTTCCTCTTCTGTAGTCATCATTTTTAACATGTTAAACAGAAATAACACCTTTTTAATGCCCTTATCTGGTAATTCAAATATTAGTGGCAGTATTGGGTCGGTTTTGATTTTTTTCCCTCTTACTGGTCTTTGGATATCTGCTCATCTCTCCTTAAATTGTGAATTTGGCTTTTTGGGTTTTTATACGTTACTGAATTTCTCTAAATATTCTTAAGTCTTTCCATGCAATAAGTAACTTACTTTCTAAGTAACTTAGAAAGCAGTTTATATTTTGCTGTTAAGAGGACCGAAGTTGCATCAGAGCAGCAAACAATCTAGGGCTAATTTTTCATTTCCACTGAGACAGATCTTTATGAATCATCTACCCCAATACCTTAATGATGAAGTTTTCCAATCTGATTGGTGGTAATAGGTACTATTCTAGGCTCTCTGTGAGTGCTAGACACTGCGTTCTCTAATCATTTTGGTTGTTTTCTCCCACACATGCATCAGCCAGTCAGTACTCTGCTTAAGACCAAGAGGGACCCTCTGCAGGTCTGCAGTTATCTCTTAGCTCAAGTCTGTCCTCTTCACCCTCTAGGTGGTGAACCAGGCCTGCACTGCTCTTTCTGTTTCATCTTAACTCTGAAAGTCTACAGGTTTCTCCTTGGGTTCTTTCTCATGCTGCCCTGGCCTAATAAATTCTCTTAAGGCCATCAGCTGAGCGATGCTAGGCCTCTCTCCATCTGAATTCCATCTCTCCTGAAGAGCTGTTCTTTGTTGTCTGAAATTCAGTATCTTGAAAACCAAGGGCTGCATATTTACCTTTCTGTCTTTCTTTCTCTCTCTTCCTTTTCTCTGTTTTTCTGTCTCTGTCTTCTCCCCACTCACTGGTTTATTTTTATAAAAAGGATAAATTCAGATTCTGTTGTTCCATACTGACCATAAGAAGAAGTTCATTTCTAAGCAAGCATGACTTTTACATAATATAAGGAACAGGAGATGGGATAATGCCCAGAGGCAAAGCACACTTAATGCAGCATTCTATTGTAAACAACAAATGTGATCTTTGAAGAGTCAGAAGGTTTACCACCCATACACCGAATATAGGGTGGTGCTGCTTTTGTAGGCTGTGGGGAATTGGGACATACAGAGAATGACTTAGTGTCAGCAGGTGAATTGTTCTATAAACAAAGTGAAGAGATCAGACTAAATGTCCACTTAGTACTTCTAATGTGCATATCAATAAACTGTATTTTTTACTGTAAGTCTGTTTTGCCTAATCTCTTTAGTATAACACCACAAAATATTTATACTAAGAAGTTAGAGGATCTACTGGTTATCTATTTCCTCTCTGAACTTTACCATCAGATTCACAATCTTGATATTTGCTAGTCACTGCTCAACAATTTCCTTTCTTATGTCTATGTTTTGAAACTTAAAATTAGAATCAGACCATTTCAAATACAGAGTTTTTCAAACATAAAGTTTCTGTAGCCTGGCAGAAGAATAACCAAAGCAAAAACCCCACTCAAAGCCCAACTGACCTTTCCCGTTAGTGATTTAACAAAATGTTTCAAAGAAATTCAAAACTGACCTTTTGGCACCACATTCCAGGGCTGTGTTTCTGCTCTCCTAGCTAATCAGCACAATTCTCATTGTTCTGGAGACCTGGAAGAGGAAGGAAAAGAAAGAAGGAAGTTTTGTTTAGCAAAGAATGAGCGACAAAAGAGAATAAGAAAAATAAAATCAATTTGGGGCAAATAGCTATTGGAAAGCACATATTCTTCTTGGAATTGTCTTAGCATGTGTCCTATCTGAAGTTTCAAATCTGTTCTTTTTCCTTTCAATGTGATGAAGAAGTTATTTTGGTCTGCTTTTAAAGGAAGAAGAAGATGAATTTATCAAGTTTGACAAAGAGGAAGTTTCAGTGAAGTGTTTCTAATTAAAAAGTGAATGTTAAATAACATTTTTGGGAGTAGGGACATTAAATCATTTTAACTCTTCCTAGCTGGCTGTCTCTTTCCATTCTCATCCAGTGATTGACAGTAGTAAACAAATAGAATAATTCATTATTCATCATGAATAATGAATATGATTATTTTTAATTTTTTTTCTTGGCCCTTGTGGTACATCAGAACACAGTGACCACATTTGATTCATCGTATGAATTAATTTAAAGAGGATTAGTTCCCTAATAATGCTCAGAAATCATCAAACTTCTGGGCACATCAAAATCCCTTGTGTTTACTTAGCCTCTCTTTCCATCACCAGTAACTACTCTCCTTTTTCTGGGGGGGGGGCAGGGCTGGGTTTGAACCTGTCACCTCTGGCATATGGGGCCTGCGCCCTACCCTTTTGAGCCACAGGCACCACCCACTACTCTCCTTTTTATAATATTTTATGATTATATTTACTTATATTGATGTATATGCATACTTTTATCACTCCATTACATTTCCTAATTTTAAATATTAAATGCTTGGACATCTGATGAATTGTCACTGCACATGTGACAATTTTCAAATGGCACCCTGAACACAATTTCATTTGAAAAATTCACAAGTACCCACATAACTACTTCCTTTCTTCAGAGCACAGAGATCCTCTCATTTTAATTCTATCTTTTCTTAAACCTTATAGAAATTTGGAAACCTGTAAGTATATTCTCTCCTTGCTTTTTGACGGTCTGTGGGTCAAACTGATTAATCAATTTCAATTAATGGAAACATTAAAATATACCTACCTAGGTGTCAGATATTGTCCCACGCACTGGGATATACAAAAATAGCAACATACGATTTTGTCCTTTAGAAAAGGTTAGTCTAGTATTCAATACTTGAGTTCAGTCTTAATTGTTGAGTTGATGTTGCCTACCCATGGGAGTGGAGGGACGATGCACTCCAAGAGGTTTAGGCAGCACTAAAAAACTTAGACATGCCTGAAAGCACTTGGCACTTTGCCGAGACAGGGTGGCTAGGGAGTTAGGCAGGAGCTACATAAGAAAGAACTTTCAATAGCATTGTATAGGATTTGAATTCTTATTAGTAATCCAACAGGGACAAGAATTAAAGGAAATCAATTAAAAGGTAGCTTAGAAATATTGACACAGTATGTTGGCTTATTGGATGTAGGTTGCAGGAAGAGAAAGACAGGTGAGATACTTCCCAGATATATACAAGAGATGATCAAAAGCACCATGGTGTCATTTATGGAAGCAGGCATTAGAGGAAGAAAATATCATTTTCAGGGAAAATTTTGACCTTTGAACATACTCAACTTGAATTTTCTGTAAGACATGTAAAGGAAACTGCTGCACAGATACTTAGATGAGCAGGATTCTAAGTACTTCTCTGTTTCATAATAGTTGAATAAGTCAGTATTTCTTTCTGGACTTTAACTAAAGTCCAGAATAGTCCAGTCCAACTGAAGTCCCATCTCCTACAGAATAGACATTGACTCAGACCAGCATTCCTTCTTGATAAGAGATCACTGACCGTGGGGTGGATCTGGCCCATCTAAAGGGATCACACACAGAGGAGCTTCAAGTCCTCTGCTTTGTCTTTTGATGTACGGGGCATAATTGTAATGCATTTAAATATTCTCTACCCCAATGTGAACATGGGACTCATGTCACATACAAGTTAGCCTGCTCTGTATGTGTGCACCACCTCTGTGAATATTCAAAGATCTTTCTACAACCTATTGAATATTGATACTTAACTATCTGCTCAACCTAAATTCCTGTTCCTTTGACTCCTTCCTGGAAGTGCTTTCTCTTGGCTTCTGCCCAAGGCTATGCTTCCTAGCCTGCAAGATGGTCAGCCTGCAGGCCGCAAACCTTTTGGAAATACCAAACTCTCCTTTCCAAATTCGTGAACCTCATCATTTTTCAGTTGATGTGACAAAATGCTGAGTTACCTTGTAGGTATAATTGACTCAAAACTGCATGTCATGCAGCCTGGACATGCATAAGAGAAAAAAAACTTGACTTCTAACAACACTCAGGACTAATGATTCCTCCTCTTGGAACAAAGAATATTGGGGCATGACCAGAATCTGAATGCCAGACCATTTCAGAAGTGAAGGGTGTATTGGTTCAGAAGATCTCAGTCAATTTTTAGGCTCTCTAATAAGGTCCTGCAATGCCAATATTCTTAAATCCTTACCCTTGCCCTCTGAGCCCCTAAGCTTGCCCCAGACACAAAATCAGGGAGACAGATTTGAGCCTGCCCCCGTCTGTCAGCTGACTGGTTTTGTAATAAAGCCTTTCTTTTTTCAAAATTCAGCATCACATCATATTACTGGCTTCTGTGTCCATAGGGCAAAGAGCCTATTTGATCAATAACACTACTGTATTCTTTATAATCCTATAAGAAGGAAAAATTAAATATCAAGGGCACTAAAAATTGAAAGTATATTTGCAAAATAAGCAACTCAATAGCATGGTAGAAAAACAAAGGTCTTCTACTTCACTAGTAAAGAGAGATTAGAGATAACATGAAGGGAATGTTGAAAAGGTAGAGTGGCAAAATTCCCTCAGAAAAAAAGTTAGAAATTTCCAAAAAGCTTCTAGAAAGAAAGAAAATGGTTGACACCATTATAAAAGATCAAGAATCAGGCTGATTTTTGGCTTGTCATTATGAGTATCAGGACAACAGAGGTTATCATGGAAGCAGGAATGGGATTCTTGGGGGCCATTAGGCTGTGTGAAAACTGTAAGTGGTGTAAGTGTTGGTTCCTAGTGAGTGCAGATGCCCAGTCGCATCCTCGTTGGCCTTTTGAAGTTCACTTTTGTGAATTGCCTATTGACATCATTTGTCTCTCTGTTGGGGAATCTGGTATTTTCATGTTGATTTCTAGGACTTTCTTCTCTATCCTAAGTATTACGCCCTGTTTATTTTGCATATGATGAACATCTTTCTTAATTTCTCATTTAAAACATTTTGCATCTTGTATCATTCTTTGGAAACAAATGCTTCATTTTTATGACTTTTATCCTTAATCATTTCTGCCTTATGGCTTGTATTTTGAGGTTTATTTAAGTCTCCCATGTTCAAAAATATTCTTCTATCTGAGACAATTAGGTTTTTAATCTATCTGGGGTCCACTTACTGATGTGGTGCTACATAGGATGCAGTTTTATTCTTTTTCTGGTGGGGGGCAGCCTATATTCCAGCAACTTATACTCAAGATTATTTATTTCCCTGTGATTCACATCTTATACTTCTTGTATAGTAGATTCATGTATGTTCTGGGAAGCTATGATACTTCATGGGAATATTTGTCTTTTTTTCCAAAATATCAGAGAATTTTATGGCATTGCAGCTTTGTATTGATGATATGAAGTTATATCTGCCAAGTTTAGACCTTGACCTTCATTTTTCTTTTTCAGAGTTTAATTAATTGTCCAGGGGTATTTTTTCTTTCACGTAAATGTTATCATGAGTTTTATAAAATGCTGAAAAAGATCCAGCTGTATTTCTCTTTGGGATTACATTTAGATTTAGATTAATCCAGGGTGATCCAGCATTTTATTTTCTTAGGAATCAGGCATAGCCTTTCAATATGTAGATATAGTTCTCCTTTATTTTTGGAAATGTCTCTTAGCTTGTAATTTTGGATATTAGTTCTGTTCCTTTGTTTTGTTTTCCTTCCTCTGGAACAGCAGTTAAAAGAAAGTCATTGTTTCTTTGCCTGTCTTCAACTTCACCACTTTCTCTGACTGTTTTGATTTCTGTTTTCATTTCCTTACTGTTCTCATGGTCATTTTCCTACCCCTGTCCTACATTAAATTTAAATTTGAGTATATTCTACTTCAGGCAACTCATAAGTTAGTCTTCATGACTGAGGTAATATTGGTTTTTTTCTTCTACTTTATTTGTTAGTTCAATCTTATTTCTCCATTTTCCTTATCATTCTTAGTTTTTGAATTTTCAATTCAAATTGATTTTGCCAAGAACAGTGGCAAGCACCTGTAATCCCAGCTACTAAGGAGGCTGAGGTCGGAAGATGGGTTGAGCCCAGGAATTTGATACCAGTGTGGGCAACATAGTGAGACCCTATTTCAAAACAAGCAAACAGACAAAAAACAAAGTGACTTTTCAAAATCTTATGTATTTGAGTGTATTTAATCACCTACTGTGTTCTGTTACATTTTTCTTCAATTTTCTTCACATGTATGTTATTGAGAGGAAAGGGTTCTCGTTAGCTGATCTTATATGTTCTTATGATGTTTTATAATTCTGAAATGTAAATTTATAGTATTACATAAATTACATAAAATAACTGGACACAAAATATCCAATGCTTTGATATATTATTATTCAAAGGGAAAAACATCCACCTGAATAATTATGAGGAAATGCACGTGTGAAGTATTCAGGTCTTCATTTCCAATATAAACTTTTTATATGGGCACACAAAATAAATCTTAAGAGGAATCAGGCAAAATTGATTTTTATCTTAGGCTTTTAAGTGTTATTTTTTTTTCATTTTAAACTACAAAGTGTTCTAATTATCAAAATGTCTTCATTCTAACATTAAAGAATATATAGTGAGTCATTACTAAGTAAAAAGCACTGGGCTTTATTAAAGGAATGGGTTTCTGGAAGGATCTTCAAGCTCTGCAAATATAATAAGTGGTAAAAAAGCATGGAATAAAACCAAACATTCTTTATTTTTATGAATTCAAATATGTTGGGGGGTATAATACAGCCACACACAAACCCTCTCCCCTTCCCCTCCTCTTCCTCTCCTCCTAAGACAAAGATACAAAGGATCTGGTTAGCCCACCCCCTGGGAAGTTCTCTCCTAAAGATCCTAACTTTCCAAGCAAGCTGTGGAATTTGCCTACCCCGTATAGTTCCATACCCTGAATGCTCCCAGGTGCAGCCACCTATGCACCGTCCAGGCGGATCACCCTCCTCTTTCAATAAATGTGGCCTAAACATCTCCTCTGTGGCCTTGACCCTGGGTGCCACTGTTTACATTGTTGTAAGTTTGTGTAACAAATAGTCTCCCCAAAGAATGTAATGAAATTCACACAGTGAAGTTCCTGTCCCATTATGGAAGTCCAAGTGTTTACTCCTGGTAGTGGAGCAGCTCTTTCCTCCGGGTAAACTGCAGATATGGCAGTGGGAGCAATGAGCCACCAAAGCAGGAGGTGGCAGTGAAATTCTTGGATTTGTATTTGAACCCAGAGTCATATCCTAACTGAAATCGTATTCTATGAAGGGTGGAAACAGATTTTGGTAGACAGCTAGCTATATAAGTGCATCAAATGCTCTAATCTCTTAAAGATTTTCCTTTTTGTTTTTAATTACTTTTGAGAATAGAGACACCTAAGATTCTTCCAAAAACTCTTCATAAACAGCATGTTCTTTCTCTCACACTTATAACAGCTGCTAACTTCCTAAGCAGAGCAATAAAAGGATGCAAAATTTTCTTTGGAATTGAAAAGTTATCTAAGGTTATACAAGAAATTACCTCCCCCAGCCAGTGGTACAACATCATCATTATTGTGATCATAGGTTCAATGAGTCAGGAATTCATAAAAGACACAGTGGAAATTTATTATTTGTGGGATTCTTAAGCAACTGCAGTTAGATGGTAGCTGGAGCTGCATCATCCAAAGGCTTGGTTTTATTTTAGGATCCTCTTCTGAGTCCCCTCACTCATAGGGCCATTACATTGGTACTGGCTGTTAGCTGAGGCCAGCAACTCTTCTCCATCTTGGGCTTCCCATGAGACTTCTTGTGTTTCGAAGGGCCCAGTGGCAGGCTGCTCCCAGCATGACTGTTCCAAAAGGCTAAAGCAGAAGCTGCAATGCAATGGCTTTTATAATTCATCTTCAGAAACAACATATCTTCACTTATGCTGTCTATATTCTATTGAGACAACACTGAAACAATATGGCATTTGTAATGGGGGACATAATGGAAATTCACACAGATATAGGTAAGGAGGATTAATCACCCTTTGGATGTAGCAACTGTCAGAAGTACCAGAACCAATGTGTTTATAACCTTCACTCAAGATGAAGACTCTAGATCTTAACAGAGAGCTTGAACAGAGCAAATACTCTTGGCACACCGAATGTTCAGAACACATGCTGAGAATCTTAAGCAATATTATCAAGGCCAACACTCAAATGCCTTTGAGTTTTTTTTTCCTCATATAACAAAACCAAATATTCTCTTGAATGACTAAAGGGTAGGCATACTGGTTTATCAATATTTGTGTGGACATACTTTGAAAATGTTTATTACTTTCAATATGAGATTGGCAATTATCTTAAAATAATAGGTTCACTATCAGATTTTCTCATAAATTTTTAAAAATGGTGTTAGTATTGACCAAGATGTTGATGATAATGGTGAATGTGTGGCAATGTGATAGAAACAGTTACAGTAACGATCTTGATATACCTGCGTAGCATTTTTAGAATAAAATGTGCCTGTCACTCTTGTCATCCCTTCCTTATAGCTTTATGAGATAGATATTTACTTCATTTTTTTCATGAAAAAAGTGTAGTTCAAAATGATTAAATAATTCATTTATAAGTGAATAATAATTCACTTATAATTCATTAATCAAACATGATTCAAATATTTCTTTTAAATTAAAAAGTTAGTTTTTAGCTTTACAATATGAAGTTTTCCTGCTATCAACCTTAGAAAGTAGAGAAGTAGCACTCCACTGTCATTTTATCTTTTTTTATTGCTATTAATTCTCAAAGTCTTTACTTTTATGATCTTATTTTGATTAACAAATGGAAGAGAGATTGATATTCTCATCATCTCAGTAGCATAGATGAAGAAACTGAGGCAAAGAGGAAAGAATTAAATCATTGTTTAATGCCACCAAATCTAATAACACACAGTATAATTTGGTGTTCTATGAATTAGTAGCAGCAATAATAATGATAAACAGCTTCCCATGCTTGTTCACTGTACGAATTCAGTCATTTTGATATATAACTTAATGGTTCAATTCCCACAGAGTTCTGCTTAAGATGCTTGCCCACATGAATTTAGCACAGTGAAATAATTTAGTTTGTGTAATGGAAGAGATTGTTTAAGGGCAATTTCCTTCCTAATCACTTTCTAATGAAAAATTACTTTAATAAAATAGATTATAATAATTCATGCTCTACCTTAAGCAATGAATAAATTGCTATTTGCCTATCCCTATTGAGTTTGTAGTGTTACGTTTGATTCCAAATATTTACAGTTTTCCATAAGACGTTGTATGATTTGTCTTTTGAGGAAGATTATATAATAAAAAAATTCCCAATTGGTATTATTTATTGTTCAACAAAAAAGGCCTTTTACAATGTCTATTTCTTTTTCTGTGTAACTGCTTTTCTAATTGTTCAGCATTTTAGGTATTTCTTACATTAAGAGATTAGAGAGTCAGCCTCTGTAGGTTGTTAAAATCATAAATCCTAGTGACACATTTTGATGGCACAGAGTAATGCATGCTATACAGTACATTGGCTAAATCCTCCAATTTTATAACTAAGGCATTTATTATATTTCTTTGGCTGCATGTTTGGTTGTTGACAATTCTCAGATTAACCTCTCTCTGGGAATTGCCCTCTACCAAGGAGGCTTTCTGGCCCAAACCTATGCCTTTTCCCAGGGCACTCCACACTCAACCACTGGTCACTCAGGGTACAAAAGCCCAGATCCGATCTCAGTTGGAGACATCTCTGAAAGGCTGTCCTTGTTCTACACAAGAGTTTACTGTGGAAGTTCTGAGGGCTCTGCTGCAACTGCATCACCTTCGACTTCTCCCTCAGTCCCTAACACCACATCTTGATAAATCCAGACTGAGACAGCCTCTGTCTCTCCTGGCTGGAGGGTGGTGCTAAAGCTCAGCTTCTGCAGGATTTCTTCCCTGGCAAGGAGATGTGTGATGGTCTACGAACTTCGTAGTTGTCCCAAAATCCACATAGATAGATGGGTAGAGATTGTGTATATACATTCTCCTATGCTTCTGTTTGCCCAGTAGAACCTTGGCAGATGCAGACATTGGGAGTTATCTGATTTGTTTCTGTATTTTCTGGAATTGATGCACTAACCCGATTCAATTTACAAGCACTACTACTTCCAGTGGTAGAGGGTGCTGATAGTCTGTGGTGTTGTGTAGCAATAAACATACATTTGATACCTTAGAATATATTCATCTAAAATGTGCATAATGAGATTAGCTGGTTAGTCTTCATGTTCTTGAGAAAGTGGTAAAAAGAAAGGATGACTCAGGATGACAAATTCCCACCTCAAGGACTGCATAGATGACTGAGTATTTCTGTGTCTGCTCTGAAAAAAAATCATTATTTTCTGTAGCCACAGGCCTGAGGTTTTTGAGAACTAAGCCTCAGCCTCGTTTTAGCTGAATTATGATGCCGATTATATCACCAATCTTGTAGAGTCTCTCCCCTTACAATGAAGTCATTGACTGGGAAGGAATGAGATCAGGAAAACCAGAACGGGATACATAAGGGAAGAAACTGGAGACAAGAGATCCCTGAATTTTGCTGAGTTATCCTTCCGAGTATGAGCCATGCTCACCCTGCCTCTGCCATTAGAGGAGGCCAAACCACTTTGCTTTGCTTGAAGAACCTGTAATGGTCTCCCCCAAGGTAACCGTCTTGCAAGATACTGCTGCTTCTCCTTGGGATGTTCCCCTATCACTTGTATTTCCTTTGTACCTATAAATAGAAGTAAGTTCTGTAGGCTCCCAAATGTGAGGTATAAATTAAAGTACCCCTGTGAGGAAGTATACCTTTGCACAACAAAAGCCTGCATTATTTTCCCAATTTGCATAGACAGAAACAAGGGGACTATGCATGGCAAATTCAGGTGAATCCCACAGATTTTGTTGACAGTGACTTGCTAAGCAGAGGTTCTGGATACAGTGTTGCAGCTCAGGGAGTCAGAGAAGGTTCTAACAGTCCAATTGGTTGGCTGAAACATTGACCAAAAGGTGGAGTACACTGAATGAATTCCAAATACTGGAACTGCCAGAGTACATTTTAGAGGAAAGTATCCAAAGACTTAGGGAGACTGGCATTTTGGAATTCCATGTAAGATCTGCTCATCCACCACCAAAGAGACCAGAGGGTGCACATTTCACCATGACCTGAGAAATCAATGTGTGAGGAGAGCCTGAACATCTTTGAAGAACTCTGTGGTCACTCTTCTCTGTGAGTCAGAAATGATAATGGGAACTGCTGTCACAAAATGAGGGTCTCCAAGCACTACAGGGGTAATTAGATCCTTGGGTGCAGAAGGCAAGAGGGAACAGCTAATCACCTAAACCAAGGTGGGCAAAGTTACTGTGGTGAGCAGTGGTTCACAGTAGCTGTCAGGATAGTCTGAGTCACAGAGACCTATTGTGCAGGCTGGTTGATCCTGGTGTTTGCAGAAAAGAAATAGATGGCCTACTAAATTCCTACTTTATTGTGTAAGGATGAGGATTCTAGGCACAGAGCCATCAAAACAGAGAGTCACAGCCTCTCATTCAGTTCCCAGACATGAGCTAGTTTACATATCCAGAATGACTTAAATTAAAGGGACTTCAGGTCTCCACCAAAACTCTATACTGTTAATTTATCTCCCAGTCCACCCAACACAACCATTTATCAGAGTGACTGTACATTGGGGAAATAGTGATGTTTTAGGGACCACTGAATACTGGCTCTGAATTAATATTAATTCCAGGAGACATGAAGCTGTGGTCCACCAAACAGACTAGCAGCTCATGAAGGTAAGGTAATCCAGATAGTTTTAATTCAGGTTCATTGTATGGTGGGTCCAGCGATTCCTTGAAGCCATACTGTGGTTGGTTGTCTTTCCATTTCTGGAATACACGATTAGAATATTCGGAAGCTTGCAGAATTTCCACGTAGTTTCCATGAACCTCAGAGGGCAGGCTATTACTGTAGGAAGTTGCTAACTTCTACTTAGGAAAATAGGAACGCAAAAGCAATGCCACATTTCTAGGGGGATTGCAGAGATTAGTGCAGGGAGGAAGGGATTGCCACTGCATCTCATTCACCTTGCCTATTTGGCCTGCCCAAAAAACAAATGATCTTGGAGAATGACGGTGGATTACTTTAAAATTCACTAAGTGTGACTCCTGCAATTGCAGGTGTGGTTTCACTGTTGAGTAAATTAACACATCCTCTAAACCTGTTAAGCAGCCATTGATCTGGCAAAAGCACTTCCCTTGATAGTTGTTAGCAAAGATCACCAGAGTCAGTGTGCTTTCCCCTGGCCAGGCCAGCAATTCACCTTCATCATCCTATCTCACAGGCACATCGGCACTCTAGCCCTCTGTTATAACCTCGTTCTCAGAGACCTTGATTATTTTTTCTTTTGTGAGATATCACATTGGCCCATTATGTTGATGATCCTAAATTGTGTGGATTGGACCTAGTAGACAAGAAGGAGTGACTATTTATTGGTAATACATTGTTAGCCAGGGATCAGGAAAGAAATAAAACAAAACATCAGGGAACATTTACTTCAGTAAAATTTCTAAGGGTCTATTGTCAGAACATATAGAGGGAGAGATTTTAGCATTTGGCCCTTCCTACAACCAAAAATAGATGAACATTGTCTGGTGGCAGGCCTCCTTAAATAATTTGAGGCAAATAATTCCTCTTTGGGTGTCCTATTCTGGCTCATTACCAAGTGGCACAAAAAGCTACTACATTTTAAAATTTCAACAGATTTAGGGGGTACAGTGTTTTTCTGATACATGGGTGAATTGTAAAATCTACTGCTTTTTAGTCCAGCCCCGAACGAGAGTAGGTTGCCACTTGCAATTTGTGATCTGCAGACACCAGGGGACTGAAGCATCAGTATCAGATAGAGACCCCATCTAGAGGCTTTGGCAGGCCCCTGTTGGTGCATCACAGTGAAGACCATTAGGCTTGGGAAGCAAACCCTGCCATTCTCTGAAGATAACTCCTTTTAAGAGAAAGCCTTTGGCTTCATTCTGGGCCTTAACAATCACCCACTCTATAACTATGCAACCTGATTTTGGATAATCACATTTTTAATTTCTTTGCTTTACAACATCTATACTCCATTAAAATTGGATTTCCCAATATCCAGAGCCTAATTGGTTCAATTTCTACAAATATTTTGCTTCTATTCTTTGGGGCTGCAAGATTCATAATTGCCTGGCTTCCTAGAATGAAGATGGGGGGGGATAAATTTTGAATAAATTCTATTATTTTTTTCAATCCCTTTCCTCATCTCGTTTTTCATGGATCCTGAGAAATTTATTCTCACTCAAATTCCTCAGCAAATACTGGGATTTTAACTTTCTTTGATATATGACTTGAAAAAAAAAAACTATTCTAATCATTCTCTTTCTTCTGAAAATTGTTTGAAATTTTCCTATGCTCTTACCTTATATATCATTGTATTTGCCATTGGCAGTTGATTTTTAAAAATTCCTTTTTGTCATTTTAATGGGTTTGAGGAACAAGAGACAATAAATTCATGTTGTAAGCCTACTCAATATAACCACGTTTCTGCGTTGGGTTTTGAAGTGAGATTCTAGTGCCATTTCTAACATTTCCAAAATGAGGTAATAGAAAAATAAATGAATTAAAAGCTTTTAGATTTATGTGATTAATATCAATATCAATTAAGTAGGAAAATAAAGGAATTTCCTGTTTTATCACTCATTTGGAATGAGCAACATAAAAAGGAAACTGTATGTTTCCTTAGGCTTTGTAACATCTGGACAACATTTTCTCCTGGAGTTAGGTCTGTTTTACTTCTTTTTCAGAATAAAGGCCTGCTGTTTGCCTTCACAATCAATTCTCATTCCTTTCAATTTGGGGCTGATAAATCTTTACTTCAAGTGGCAAATGCGATCAAAAAGTAACCCAGGAGACACGTCTTCAGTCTTCACCAGAGGCAATTTGATCCTCAGAACCTGGTGAGAATGGTCAGGAAGGAGCCGGTGAGGGAACCGTAATCACTTGCTAAAAGTTGTTTGGGGCTTGGTTTAAGATATTGGTGATTTATCAGAGCCTTGCCAGTTATAAATCTCCAGGAGTTAAAAAGAGTAGCCATCTAGAGAGAAGCCTAAATTCAGACTCTACTTCTAGCCTGGAGGGGAGTTTCTATTCTACTAAAAATTTCTATTTCTAAAATCTTTCCAGTGCTATGTTTTTATGAGCAACTAAGATAAACGTAGGAGGGTGTGTCCACGTAACAGGGAACTAGAAGCAAAGATCATATGTGTTGCAGGAGGGAATCAAAATCCACAACATCTCATTAAGCTGAATCGGGAATAATCTAAAAAAAACAGACATGTACTACCTTTTGCATTTTCAAAGTTCAAGTTAGTAAGAATATCTACTATTTATTGGCTGTAAAATATTTAGAAATATCGTGCTAGGCACACACATAGAATATCTCCTTTGATCACAGTAATCCATCCAACAATAATATTTTAGCACTTCCTATGGTCCAAGCACTATACTGGGTGCTTCAGATACATCAGTGGACACACAAATGACCATCTTGGCCCTTGTTCAGGCCAAAAGTGTGTACTGATTGAAAGGTGTAAGTGGTGGCACCCAGAGACGAGGCCACAGAGGAGATGTTCAGGCCACATTTACTGAAAGGGGAGGGTGACCCACAGTGCAAAGGTGGTATCTGCACCTGGGGAACAGCTGGAGACCACTTTTATTTTGGTCCGTGGTGGGTGGGCACATTCCACAGCTTCCCTGTCAGGTTAGAGTCTTTCGGTGGGATTTCTGAGGGATGGGGCTACCCAGAGCCCTTGTGTCTTTGTCTTAGGAAAGAAGGGGGAGGAGAGAGTTTGTGTGTGACTGTGTTAGGTCCCCCAACACTGATCACACACATAACAAAACAGGTGTTTTTGAATGGAAAGAGAAGGTAAGAGCTATTCTGTAAATCAAAGTGTACTGACACTAAGTGGAATTGCCCCATTTTTCTCAGTACCGTAAGAGTTAAATTAAACGAAGCAGCTGCACAGATAAAAGAGGCAATGTGAAAACAGGTGCAATACAAACAAATATAATTGACAGCACATTTCAACATGTGTCAATGCTTTAATGAGACGGCCAAGGGTCTAAAAAGACAGTAATAAGATAATGGTTAATTATTTTAAGTAATGTGCTTTGATGTTAGACAAACTTAGTTTTAAATCTTGGTGTCCTCATTAACTAACCAAGTGACCTTGAGCCAATGTTTTGCCTCTCTGGCTTCGGTTTCATTAAGTATAGAATAAATCCATCTTTCCCATCTCCCACAATCAGGATAAGAATTAAATGAAGTAATATCTAACATTCCGAGCACATTTTAAGTGCACAATAAATGATAGCTATTAATTTTATGTGATACTGACATATGTGTTTTATTAAGGAAAGGACATTTTAAACTCTCTTTTCCATATACTGCTTAAGAGTATCAGAGGTTTTTAATTTAGTTCTGAAATCAATAATTGAAAAGCTCTTAAGATAAATTTGCCATGCCTACAGGAGAACCTATGACATTGAAGGGATTGAAATCCAATTATCAATTAATTGTGCAACAATAATAGAATATATTACAGGCACTGTACTCAAGACAATCACCTGGGAAACACTGATCAGGAGCAAAGGATGTGAGACTTCAGCCTCCCTCTGTGCGGACATAATCAATGCTTCAAGCAACTTTTGGAGCAGTCATGTGAAAGGTTTATTCTTTGCGGGCTTAGGAGCAACAATTAGGCATAGGACATTGAAACACAGGTAAGTAGACAATGGAAACTTGAACTTCTTATCAGTTAAATTGTTTAAGGAAGAAAAGAGGTATTACTGGAGCACGTCCTATGTGATTTCTTAGAGGGGAAAGGAAATTCAAGTGTCCCCCACACGGTAGGTCTAGACAGATGACCAGGCCTCTTCAAAGTCTGAGATGCAATGATTCTGTGAAATAACAGAAGTTAATACACATCACAAAATCTAGCACTTCCATACTTCCTGCTCTCGTAGCAAGTTATACTCGCCCATAACCCTGTTTTTCTTCAGAGTAGATGCTGAGAAGAAGGGAAGAGTGCAAGAGTTTTATCAGACAGTGAATGAAGCCTGTGAGAATGATCAAGGAGAAGGAATCAGGACTGAGCAGATAAAACTGATGCATCAGTGGCTGTCTGGCTCTCAGACTCACACAGGCACTTACCCTCTCAGCCCTGGCTCTGAGGCCTTCTGACTGGGACTCAGTTTCACCACGGCCCTCCCTGTTCTCTGCTTGCAGATGGTAGATTGTGGGACTTCTCGGCCTCCATAACTGTGTGAGTAAACTCTTGTGATAAACATTTCTGGAGAACCCTGAGGAATACCCGGAATCTGGGAGAAAACTAGAGAGAGAGAAAAGAGTTAGATCAGAGTCTTTATTTCTATCCTGGTGAAACTGCCTTTCTCTCAAGGTAGGCTCCTCTGTTCTCTCCCTCTCTGGGTTTTGGTAACTTTCCCCTTTCCTTGTCCCTTTAGGCCTTCATTTAACCACTCCGGGGTGTTCACCCTGGGTTCCAGCTCTTCAGGTTCTCCTATGTATGAGCCAGACCTTCATAGTTATTGCATTTCCATGACTCACACCGAGACATAAATTATGTCTTAGATTTTGCCCCCACACTACCAGACCTTCGTGCATTTCAGAGAGAACTGAAGCGGCCCTCTAAAGCCTGTTACCTATTCCATCTCTTTTGTTCTTCACCTGGGAAATCTTACAGGTCGATCCTTGGCTCACATTTATTTTTCCCAAATGAATGAACTTGGTGAGGTGATTTGTAAGTCAAGAGCCGATTGGAGAATAATCCCCATCTGTAAAAGGTTAGGTGAACCAAATGGCTGAGGCCAAGGCCGCACCTCTTCTACATGGTAGATGAATTCCCAAGCTCACAATACTATTTCCTTCCCATGACCAAACTTTCCAGAGTTCAGCATTCATTTTCTGCAGCCATGTCCCTACTGGAATTTAGTGATATCTTTTTTTTTGTAATATAATTTCACATTCCTCCTACCCACTTTTGTGCCTAAAAAGAGAACTCTAATTTTAGGGGTTAATCTGAAATTCTACACTCTGGTGTGTGGTCTCTAAACACAGTATGATATTTCCATTCTTTACACTAAAACCAGAACACTTTAATTTCAGTCATTAAATTTTCAGTAGACCTCAAATTGTTTAAAATCATATGTGGTCCATTATTAATTCAGTGACGGGTCAGTTTAAATGTTATATAAACAAACAAACAAACAAAACACGTGAAGATTACAGTGGACATACTCGTATTTTCCTGAATCTAACTTTCTTTTCTGTGACTTCATATCATACTTATTGCTACGGAGGTCAACACCTTCTGACTTTATCTTTTATGCCTAGGCCATATCCTTGCCATGTCCCTGGACTAATCTATAGAGAACTTTTAAATTCTGACTGATATTTAAAAGTTAATGATTAAAAAATAAACCCTCAAATTTCAAGTGTCATGGCAATGCAAAATTTCCAGTGTTCTCACCTAATATCAGTAGCAAAAAGTATAAGTAAGAAATTACTGGGCGGCACCTGTGGCTCAAAGGAGTAGGGCACTGGCCCCATATGCCTGAGGTGGCAGGTTCAAACCCAGCCCTGGCCAAAAAAAATAAAAAAGAAAGAAAAAGAAATTACGTTTATACCAACCTGGTGTGTTTCTGCCCCACGTGATACCAGGAACAGGTAAGATCAATTGGAGAACAGCAGAATCCCATGGCCAAGTCATCTCAAAACTAAAGCTTTTTGGTCTGTCAGACTATTATTTACCTGTTATGTTAGAAAACACATTCTTTAACACTCCTTTTCTATGATCAAATGCTATTGAGAACATTTTTTATAAATTATTCACTAGGCAAGAAGGAACAACTTTGTTTTAAAAGCATATTTAAAGGGAAACTCTGTAAGAAAGAAAAGAAAATGAAGAGGAAAAATGTTTACCCTACACAGATACAACCTCAGCTATAATATTTCTGGGATAAAAGGCAGTTTAATAGAAAATAAAAAAAAATTTACTTTCTATCAACTAATCTAGATGTATCATACTATTTCCCAAGCTAATTTGCAGACCATAACAGTCCCAATGTTAGTATTGTGCTGTATCAACTATCTTCAAAATTTATTTCCTTAAAGGAAATAGTACATTGGCCTACAATAATGCCGTTACGTGCCGTCAGATAACTGGGATAGAAATTTCTGCTTAGAAGTGGGTTGTAATCGTAACGTGTCCTCTTCTTGGAAGCCAGCAGTGAACAGAACCTGGAGGCTATCAGTACATGATTTGTGTAGGCAACATACTTGTTATGTCATGGCCTGAAGGTTGGCCAGACTGTGACCTGAAGTGACATGGGAAATTGAAAGAGGTCTGGCTAAAAAGATTTCCAGACAGAATGTTTGAAGTGTCCAATTCTTCCTGTAGTTGTGTATGATGAAACATGTGGAAATAAAGATATACTAAAGAGAATGAACTATTCAGATTCTAAGAAAAGTTTGTAAGCTATGCAAGTGAATTGGGTACAAAATAAAATAGTTTCTTAATCCTAGACACTTTCAGTACAGAATCTCAAATTTACACTATCAGTAAAATGTGGCCTCAGGATAAAGATTTCAAGGCTATAGGGAAAAGACTATTTGTTGAGACCTCTCAAAAAATGTAAATCCTGCTTATTATGCCCTCTGTGATAGAGAAGGGGTTTTCTAAATCTATTGAGACTGTGAATTTTAAGTATTTTAGATTAGGCAAAGAGGTTTTCAAGAA
Organism: Galagoides demidoff; assembly: GCA_963574575.1. Lineage (NCBI taxonomy): Eukaryota > Metazoa > Chordata > Mammalia > Primates > Galagidae > Galagoides > Galagoides demidoff. Next base: position 41,758 of record CAUYQV010135183.1, read on the forward strand.
TTTCAAGGATGTTGTCTCACACAACTCTAAAAATCAGCATAACTGGAGAGGTTCTTGTCCTGAAGACATTGAGGGTGTGTCCTCATGTCCAGTAGTGCAATTGCTGCACCAAATGATAGGTCTGTTTGTAATTTCTTGAAGTGGATATTTTCCTGCTACTTTCTGTAGACCCTCCAGTATAGAGGTTGCACTGGTTTGCCATCCCACCAACAGTGTAAACACATTAGTGTTCCTTTCTCTCCATGTCCATGTCCACCTTCATCATTTGGGGATTTTCTTGAGAAAAGGCATTCTCACTGGAGTGAGGCGATTCCTCAAAGTTGTGGTTTTGTGGTTTAAATTTGCATTTCCCTAATGATTTGAGACACAGGCCATTTTTTCAAATGTTTATGGTTATTAGATTACCTTCTTTTGAAAAGTTTCTTTTCATGTATTTTGTCCACTTATGAGTTGTTTATTTTTATTTTTATATTTTTACCTGAGTTCTTTGTATATCCTGTTTGTTAGTCCTTTATAGGATATATAGCATGCAAATACTTGCTCCCATTCTGCAGGTTGTCTGTTTACCCTATTGATTGTTTCCTTGGCTGTGCAGAAACTTTTTAATTGAATCAAGTTCCATTATTCATTTTTATTATTGCTGTGATTGCCTTTGGAGTCTTCATAAATTCTTTGCGTAGGCCAATATCTATATGAGTTTTTACAACATTTTCTTCTAGAATTTTTAAAGTTTCAGGTCATAGGTTTAAGTCTTGAATTAATTTTTGTGAAGGGTGAGAAATAAGGATCCTGTTTTGATCGTTATCCAATTGGTTATCCAATTTTCCCAGCACCACTGACTGAACAGGGATTCTTTTCTCTAGTGTATGTTGTTGTCTACTTTGTCAAGGATCAGATGGCAAGATGAGGATGGCTTTGTTTTACAGGTGGGTTCTGTTATGACCTTTGGTCTACCTCTCTGTTTTTGTGCCAGTACCACATCTTCAGTGTTTTAGTTACTATAGCCTTGTAGTATAGCTTGAAGCCCAGGAAAGTGATGTATCCCAATTTTGTTTGTTTGTTTCATTGGGGGGGGAGGGTTATGATTGTTGTGGCTGTTCTGGATCTTTCTGGTTCCATATGAACCATAACATTGTTTTTTTTCTAGACTTGCAAAAAAATGACCCTGGTATTTTATTAGAGATTGCGTTGAATCTATAAATTACTTTGGGTAGTATAGACATTTTAGCAGTGTTGATTCTGCCAATCCAGGAGCATGGCATGTTTATCCATCTGTTTCTACCCTCTGTGATTTCCTTCTCAGTGTTTGAGAGGTCTCTTACCTCCTTGGTTAACTATATTCCTAGGTCTTTTATTTTTCTCGATGCTGTTGTGAAGGATACTGAGTCTTGCAATTGATTCTCAGCTTGATTGTTGTTGGTGTATAGAAAAGTTACTTATTCAGGTATGTTGGTTTTGTGACCTGAGAATTTGCTGAATTTACTTATCAATTCCAGGAGTCTCTTTGCAGAATCTTTGATGTTTTCTAGTTATAAGATTATATCATCTACAAGAGTGATAGTTTGGCCTCTTCTTTCCCATTTGAATGCCCTTGATTTTCTTCTCTTGCCTTCTTTCTCTGGGTAGGACTTCCAGCACTATGTTGAATAGAAATGGTGACAACAGGCAACCACGTCAAGATCCAGTTCTAAGCGGGAATGCTTTTAATTTTTCCCCATACAATATGATGTTGTCTCTGGGTTTCTCATATATGCCTTTTAGAATTGAGGTATGGTCCATCTATGCCTATTTTGTTAAGAGTACTTATCATAAAAGTTGCTGAATATTGGCAAATGCTTTCTCTGCATCTATTGAGATGATTGTATAGCCTTGTTTTTACTTCTGTTCATGTGGTGAATAGAAATTATGGATATACTTATGTTGGACTATCCTTGCATTTTAAGGGTGAAGCCCACTTGGTTGTGGTGAATTTTTTTTTTTTGATGCGCTGCTGAATTCAGTTTGCTAGATTTTGTTGAGAATTATTGTATCTATATTCATAAATTATATTGGTCTATAGTTTTCTTTTTTTGTTATGTTCTTTCCTGGCTGTAATATCAAGGTGATACTAGCTTCATAGAACAAGTTTGGGAGGATTCTTTCCTTCTCATTCTTATAAAATAATTCCTGCAGTATGGAAAGTAGTAGTTATTCTTTGTAGTTCTGGTAAAATTCATCTGTCACGCCATCTGGTCTGAGAAATTTTTCTTGTTGGGAGATTTTTTTTCTTGTTGTTGCTGCTTCAATTTTTTAATTCAATATTGGTCTTTCAGGAGTTCTATTTCTTCCTGATTGAGCTTAGGGTGGTTGTGTGTTTCCAGGAATTATTCCATTTCCTCAATGTTTTCAAGTTCATATGCATAGAGATTTTTATAGTATTCAGAGATGGTGTTTTGTATTTTTGTGCTATTAGTTCTAATATCTCCCTTTTTATTTCTGATTTAATTCATGTTTTTCTTTTCTGTTTTTGATTAATCTAGGAAGAAATCTGTTAATTTTTATTTTTTCAAAGAACCGGTGCTTTGTTTTATTAATCCTCTATATAATTCTTATTTTATTAATTTCATTTACTTCTGCTCTCACCTTAGTAATTTCTTTTCTTCTGCTAGGTTTTGGGTTAGTTTGCTCTTCCTGTACTGGTTCCTTGAAATGATTCATTAGATTGTTAATTTGTGATCTTTCTGTCTTTTTGGTGTAAGCATTTAAGGTGGTGAATTTTTTCCTCTTAGGACTGCTTTTGTTGGATACCATGGATTTTTATAATTTATATTCCCTTTCTCATTTATTTAGAATAATATTATAATTTCTATGATCATTTCCTCCTTGATACCAAAATGGTTCAGCAATTGGTTACTTAATTTTCATGGATTTGTGTAATATTGAGTATTTCTTTTGGAGGTGAGTCTCAATTTTATTCCTTATGGTCTGAGAAGGTACATGGTGTAATTTCAGGGTTTTTTTAAAAATTTCTTGAGACATATTTTGTGGGTAAGATATGATCAGACCTATTTGCTCTATAGAGTTCCATTTAAGTCCTATGCTTATTTTCTGGTTGGAGGATCTGTCTAGTTCTGTAAGTGGGATGGTGAAGTCCCAAGATATTATGGTGGTGCTGTTGATCACGTTGTTTAGAATTAGTAGGGTTTGCCTTATATATCTGGGTGCACCTGTGTTTGGTGTTAAATATTTAGGATTGTCATGTCATCTCCTTGAACTCTTTCCCATCCCATTATATAATGAATATCATTGTCTTCACTTTTATTGCTTTGAAGTCTGTTTTCTGATATAAGTATAATTACACCATCTTTCTTTTGGCTTCCATTTGCATGGAATATTGTTTTCCACTTTTTCATCTCAAGTATGAATGAGTACTTGTACCAAGGAGATACTTGACTTTTCTATTTTACCTATTCATCCAGCCAATGTTTCTTACATATGGAATTAAAGCCACTCACATTAATCAACAGAATAGATAAATTAGATGATTTTAGTCTATTCTGTTGAGTAGAACTTTATTGTTTTCTTTTACTTCTTGAGCCATTGTGGTATCTGGGTTCTGAACTTTAGCTTTTGGGTGATTTTGCAATGGTGGCTGTCTATTATGATAATCAGTGTATAATGAAGAATTGAGTGCTTTCTCTAGGGAGGGTATAGTCTTGCCTAATTCCCTCAGTGTTTGCTTGTCTGAGAAACACTTAATTTCTCTGTAAACTTGGGGTTGTCAGGATTGCCCTACCTGGGGTCTCCCCATAGAAGTAATAGCAGTAGCTGGATAAGGTTGTCATGGGTTCCTGAGCTGTGGGATTTTGCTTAAATCAGATTGAATTATCCTGGCTACTTGAAGATGGGTTTCTGTGGTGTGGTGTTGGACTTTGGAGCAGTGCCTCCAGAACTCCAGCCCTACAGTGGTGGTGGTGGTGGCACTGGGGTGGGGTCTTGGGATCTAAGTATAGCACTGGAGGCTTAAGGATGGTGCTTTAAGCCTGGCAGGAGTTCTGGAGGCACAGAGGTGAAGCCTCAGGTTCTAGCATGAAAGTGTCAGAGCTGGGACTCAGGAGGAGCCTTGAAGCAGAGCTTCTGAGCAGGGTTTCTGAGCCAGAAGCAGGGCCATGTAGACAGCAGGGCTGATTTGACCTATAGGGTAGGGTCAGAGTCAGACAGGCAGGAGGCAGTTGGGGCCTGGAGGGAAGGGTCTATCAGAGCAAGTGGCAGACTTTTCCCTAAGCGCAGGGGCCCCATGGATGCCAGTTTTGGAGGACAGAAGTTGGCTTGGTGGCCCAGGGACAGTTGAGTTCTGCACATTCCACATAGGACCTGCCAAAGGAAGCACCCAAATCTTTTTAGATCAGAATCTGCTGCCACTCAGTCAATTTCCATGCTCAGTCCTATTGTTTTCTAGAGGAGAAATGTGTGATTTCAAGTCATAGAGTACCAGTCAGGGAAATCACAAAGCAGTCCACATTCTCCCCAGCCTGGGACAGACCTGACACAGTGCACCTGAGAGGTCAGGATGGCTTTAGCTGCTGCCCAGTCTCCCTACTGCCTATTTTCTGGTGCAATGACTCCTCACAGGCTCCAGTAAGGTTCCCTGTCTTACCAGAAAAAAGGTCTGTGGCAGTGGTAGGAGCTCAGCTTGCACTTCACCAGCTGGCAGGCGAGGCCTCCCAGCACTCTGTCCTCCTCCTGTTGCCTGCCTGTTCCCCAGTCTTGTCGTGTGCACTCCCCATCACACTTTCCCCCCACACTGAGTGTCCCACACTGCTTCTTTGTGATTTCACAACGCCGCTTCAGCCAAGTGTGGTCCATCTGTAGGCAGCTGCTTGTACCTTTCATTTCTCTCCTTCTAAGTGTTGTGCTGGCAGGCTGCTTCCAGCTCACCATTTTTTAGGAACCTCCCACTATTCTAACATTTTATGAATTAGAATTTTATTTTATACTTATAATAGTTTTAAATGCTGATTTGGATGTGAAATTTTTAATCATATATCGCTGCTATACATATAGAAAAATGTAAGGAAAATACATTATTTAACTTTTTTTCTAAAACTAAGTATGTCGAGTCTTACATTTTGAATCACTTTCTGATTCCAGGTCATTCATGCTACTGTTTTTCCACATTTTCCAAAGCTTCCTCAAGACCATCTATGAGACAGCATTTCTAAAAGCATTCTCCACTAGTGTTTTCAGGAATCTCTAATAAGTCACTTGTCCTCATTTGGCATATTTTCTTGTAAAACCTTTCTTGATTTTTACTATCAGTTACCAGCAGGTGATTTTCTACATCATAACCAGACCCATATACTTTTGTCAAATGACCGTAGAGTAGCTTTATTGACTGAAATATCAAGGGTTTGCAGTTTTCTATCAGGATTAACCACTACATCAGTTTATTTATCAGAAGGTTTATTCTTCAGTTGTTCAGATAAATGTCACAAAATACAACCTGAGCAGAATTCTTGAGAATTAGATCAGGCTCCTGGCAATGTCAAATAGCTACCAATCCTTTTTTTTTTTCTATTCCCCTGAGCATTGGTGGAATCTCTGCCTTGTTTGAGTGGAATCATTGTCACTTAATGTTTATTTGAGAGGGTCTTCCATGCCTATAAATTCTCTTCTTCTTAAGACTGATTCTTTTCCTGTGTAAACAGTATCTATTATTCAATTAAATTGCTGGGTATGTGAACAGCTGTGACCAAGTTTACTCATGTGCAATGGCATTTATAACATGATTATCTCCAAATAACAGTGACTGTAAGTTGTTATTGTTGCACACTTAAATTTCAGTGGGAAAATGTGCATCTTAAAATCAATGAGTATATGACTATATATTTAAATGTAACATATATACACATATACATATATACAATGTATAAATACTCTATATACATACATACGTGCATATATATTCCATGCATATCCACATGCTAAAAACTATTCTTGCTGATGTTGGTCTCAGAGGATACATAAGAATTAAGGAGAAATTCTCACACCAACAACTTAGGTAGTGTTTAGAAGGCACACTGATCAAAGATTCTTGGAACTTTTCTTTGGAAAGGGAATCATCAATCCAAGTGCTTTTTACTTCCCGATAAAGGAACCGAGACCTGATGAGGAAGCAGTTAGTTGAGTATTATACACCCTGTGGCAACATTAATCCTGCACAAATCTGTCCAGATTTCTAGTTCAGCGTCCTTTTCACCATATCATGTAGGTGATATAAGGAGATAGTGTAGGTAGATTTTTTTTTTAAGCAATTGCTTGGTGTTATCCAAATGCTTCAATAGCTCTTTAAGAAAAAGGCTTAAACTGGGTGGAGGTCCTTTAATACAGTAGTGGATGAACCTTCAGATACATAGTTAGAAATGTGCTGTATTTACCCTTATTGAATTTTTTGATGTTACTATTTTTCTCCAGCCTTTTTTTTCTAAATTGATTCTGAATTGAAAATTGAGCCAATTCATCACTGTATGTAGGAAAAAAAAGATACCTTTACTAAATTATTATAGATATAAATCAACTCTAAAGTGATTACAATATTTAGACAACGATTTTGATATCTAAGTGCTCACATCTGCAGCAACCCCTCCTAAGCAGCCCCCTTCTTTTCTCTATGTACATCACTACAGTTAAAGTAAGGTTTGGTATTCTTGACCTTTTAGAGACTGTGGCATATTTTTCTGAATATCCCTGGTGGTGACTAACTTCCATCCTTTGAGAGTAGATGAATCCTTTTGCTTTCCTTTCATAATTGCCCTCCCCTAAATTTGGCAGTTTAAAACAATAGCCATTTATTTAATTATGATTCTGTGGGTCAGAAACTTGGACAGGGGTCAGCTGGCCTGTTAATCTGATCTTGGTTTGTTCTATTGCTCCGTCTATAGTCAGTGCCTTTGTTGATGAGATTGTAAATTGGCTGTATGTGTGTGTATTTTAATGCTTTCTTTTTTTTTTTATTTTAATGCTTTCTTGACTCAATTTTGAGGATCTTGTTAGAGGCTTCTCAGTTTCCTTTCTTGAGTGGCTAATTAAGAATACAACCAACACCTTCCTTAATCAGGATTCTTAAACTTCAGGGCACCGTGTACCATCCCTCATTGCTTCAGGGACACGTACCAGGGATAGGCCATATGTCCTCGAGCCCTGTGGTCCCCAAGCCCTGGCTGTGAACCAGTAGTGGTCTGTGGCATGTTAGAAACCAGGCCACATAGCAGGAGGTGAGTGTGAGTGAGTGAGCAAAGCTTTATCTGTGTTCACAGCTTCTCCCCATCTCTTGCATCACCACTTGAGTCTGCCTCCTTCACACCACCAGCAGCATTAGATTCCCACAGGAGCATGAACCCTATGTAAACTGTGCTCGTAAGGGGTTTAGCTTGCACTTTCTTCAGTAACTCTAATTCCTCTCTGCCCATCGTGAAAATATTTTCTCCAGTGAAATAAGTTCTTAATGCCAAAAAGGTTGAGGACCCTTGCAAACCCACAATATTATTTAAAACAGCCAATCCAATCCCCAGGAGCCTGCCATATCTTGCTAACCTCCCTCCACATGTCCTGCATAAACTGTCCCCTTCAATTTTCAGTTTGCTTTTACTCTGTCCTTGGGTCTCAGCCTCTGTGTGGCCCTGCCTGGAAACTTTCTGTCATATGGAGCTATAAGAACACAATTCTGCCTTTCATCTGTCTGAGTCTCCTTGTGTCCAGCCTTCCATATAATCTTTAACTCTTATAAACAGAGGTCTGGCTGGCTGGGCATGGCTGCAATGAAGGTGGTTTGTCTCTGTTGCATGTTGACTTACATGTTCCAGCAGGACAGCCAAGATCATTCACATTATGGTGGCAAGGTTCTGAGAGACAAAGCAATGCTCTTGAAATCTAGACTAGAAACTGGCTCACTACCACTTCCACTCCTACAGGCTCAAGAAATAATACCACCCTACTCTCCAGGGAACAGATCCCATCTTCTTAAAGAAGAGGCAGCAAATTCATCTTTCAAAGCCCACAGATACCAGCAGAGTTGAAGAATTGGGGGATTTTTGTAATCAATATACAGTAGAGGATCTGATTTTTGGATTCATCAAAATATTATCTAGAGGCATGTGTGACAAATATGTTTATCACTATGGATAGAACCCTTGCTGGCAAATTAAAAACAAACCAGCTACCTGTGATTATGGTTTATGCATTTACTCTTTATTTCTCATCGTGAGACAAATCCCAAACTCTAATCTCAAATGTTTTGAGACCTAGTTATCTTGTAATTAATAGATTTTAAAGAGTCTATTCTTCTTGCTACTCATATTTTTTATAAAATTTTTATAGAAATTAAATGTGAGAATATATCTCATTCAAGATTTAATTATAACCAGTAAATGAATTACAATTATTAATTTATTGATATCCCATTCTCTGGACTGCATTGGAAAGGAGTTATCGATACTTCAACAATAGCACAAATGAAATGTCTGATTTCTGACAATTACATTTGTGAACTTGCTACCGTGCCCTTACATTGGCAGCACTGTACACACAACTTGGTAAGGTTTAATAACCTTGGTATATCAGTGTCTCACAGCTGTGTTCTTACAGATAAACATGTGGCAGTGTCTGGGTGAGTGATGTCCGTTATTGCTCTTTTGTGTTTTTGTGTGCCATCATAAGAATGTTGGAGCATTAAAGCAACACAGAATATTACATTTCTTGTTAAACTTGGCCAGAATGGAAGTGAAATCAGGAACATGTTAGTCCAAGTTTATGGTGACAATTCCATGAAGAAAATGACAGTGTACAAATGGATCAAACATTTATCTGAGGGGAGAGAAAGTATCACTGATGAAGAGAGGTCGGGGAAGACAGTAACAAGCAAAACTAACAAAAACTTTGCAAGAAGTCTTCAAATTTTGTGTCCAAATCATCGGCTAACTGTGAGAAGCAAGTAAACACTTATAAAGAAACAGGAAAATCTTAACTGAAAATCTTGGTGCGACAAAGGTGTGGCTTTTGCATCACGACAATGCACCAGTTCACACAGTACTGTCTGTGAGGGAGTTTTTAGCCAGTAAACAAGCAACTATGCTAGAACACCCTCCCTACTCACCTGGCCCTCAGATTCTTTTTTTTTTTACTCACAGATAAAAGAAATATTGAGAGGAAGATATTTCGATGCCATTTAGGATATTAGTGGTAATATAACAACAGCTCTGATGGCCATTTCAGAAAGAGTTCCAGCTGCTGCGAAGGGTGGACTAGGTATTGGAGTCAGGGAGTACTTCACAGGCAACTATGGTGATACTCAGCTATGAGGTGTGTAGCACTTTTTCTAGGATGAGTTCCCAAACTTAATTGTCAGACCTTTTGCATGTGTAATGTGTGGAACTTGGGTAATGGTTTGCTGTATACCAAAAACATCCCTGTCAATGTTAAATATTTTATAACAATGAATTCATAAAGGGTCACTTAAGTAGTTAAATTGTCACAATAAAGTGGATTGACACTAATTATTTGGGGGGGCTGATTATAAGGTCCCAGTAAAAAGCATGTATTTATTTGCATACAGTCATAACATGGGGTTTCTCTGTTTAATACAACAGTATTAAACTTGCACTTGTTTATTATAGCTGTAAGTGAAAAACAATAATTTGCTTTTAGAAATTATAGACACAGAGCTAGGCATCATTATCTCGAAAGCAACATTTAATTAAACCATCTGATCTTTTTCTCCCTATGCAATCTCAGGGTTTTGAAAACTTAGAATGAATCAGTAGAGAAGTTAAAATTTTGCTGTGGTTTAAATTGCTTTCCTGTTTTTTCTTTAACCTGATTCTCTCTGTTTATTGGAACTGATTGATCTGAATTGATGAGTTTTATTGATTTTTGTCATGCTTGATTTAATTCAATCAAATTGCCTTGTTTCAAGTTGTGCAAATGAGTTTTATTTTCTAACCCAATTAGGAAAAGCTTATAGAATGTTGTTCACATAATAACTGGGGAATGACAGCTAATTCGTTTGCTACTAGGTGAAACCAGCAATCTATACAGAATCCTCCTGTAACGATACTAAATGATGCAAATACCTGTGTCTTAACGTCTCAGAACTAATGCCATCTTTAGGGAATGGTGAATCATGAATTATGAAAAACGGCCAGCCATCAGGGATTTACTTGATGGTTGGGGCTCAAGACATCCGGGTTGTGACTCAAGGTCATGGCCATAAGTCAACCCTGACACTCCCAATGATTCCAAAGACACAACCTGGAGGAAAAGTCTTTCCCACTTCCTCTCATCCTGCACTCCAAACAAATCCCACAAGTCTACTTTACCTTATGGAAAATGTCCAGTATTCCAGTGCTGGTGGGAAATCACCTATTATAAAATCTATGTCTGTATCCCCCATATGTGGAGATTATAAAAGGACCTGTCTTTGGTTGATGTCAAATGTTTCAGCATATATTTTTTGGATATTTTGGCGTATTGTTTCTGGGTAAAAATGTGACTTCATCAAACTTGTTCTGATTTCATATGCAATTTTTAGTTAAACTCATATGCAAATATGCTTAATAAAGATAATTTTACTGGGTTTTGTGTAAAGACACATTCAGATAGTAGGTCTGTGAAGTACATGGAAACATACTGGCTGTAAGTATTTTTTTTTCTTTAAATAAACATAGCTTTCTAATAGCCTAAGAATACGGGAAGGAGGGAGGGAGAAGGGAAGGGAGAATGGGTGGAGGGAGAGGGATTGGAGGGATCACTTCTGTGGTTTATCTTACAAGAGTACAAGTGAACTTTCTAAGAATAGAATATGAACGTTTTGGCATAATAACTAGGTAAATGACGTGAAGGCTATGTTAACCAGTTTGATGAAATGTTTCAAATTGTATGTGTGAAAACCCCGCACTGTACCCCAGAAGTGCATTAATATACATAGTTACCATTCAATAAAAAAAAATAAACATAGCTTTACATAATATAATAGCTTTCTCTTCTATTTAATTTTCAAAATGAAAGCACTCAGAAACAGTTTTAATACCTACTACTGTTGTAGATGTCAAATAAAGATCCACATAACTTGGGTTATAAGCAACTCTTAAGAAATTTTGAGTATCTTTGATCCACTGGGAAATGCCAGGTGATTAAATTATATATTTTATTAGTAACTGCTGTGATTTCTCATTAAGTCCTAAAATTCTCAAAATTATAGCTAATGTTAATTTAAAACAGAAGGTAAAATGATCTGAAAGAATGATATATTCTTAACAACTTTGTATGAGTCATTTGAAATAAAGTGTGTGAGATTGTATTATACTTTGACATAACTGCCTACATCACATGAAACCAAAAATTGAATCAAACTATATCGCAGTTACAATATCTAAGTCAAATTTCTAGACTATCCCACAGATCTACACTACCAAATTGAAAAATATAATGTAGAGACAATTCTTCCTCTCTTTACTTCAATATTTAGTGTATCAATAAATTTCTTTTAACTTTTTTTAATTGGCTTAAGGTTTATTCACTGAATCAAAAATACCATTTCTATGTCTTGGAGTATACAAACTATATCAAATGTAGCTCTGCTCTCTCTTTTCTGTAGTGTAAGTTTTTACTTATTTCTGAGATAAATTTGCCATTTCCTTTAGTTATATTTTGTCTATGTTTAATATTCTCAAGTCAATTACTCCCATTAGTCTTTTCTTTGGGTTATTTATTTACTTATTTTCCATAATTATAGTACCTTAGTGTTCATGCTTCTTCAATTTTTTAAAACAATTAAAATATTTTTTCATTTAAAAAAATTCAATAGATTTGGGAGTACAAGTGTTTTCTGGTTAGATGGATAAATTGTATAGTAGTAGAGACTGGCCTTTTAGTGTGGCTCTCACCTGAATAGTGTACATTGTACTCCATAGGTAATCTTTCTTCTCCTACTTCCTCCCATCCTTCCCTTTACTGAGTCTCCAAAGTCCATTATGTCCTCCTGTGTGGCTCTGAAAGCACATAGCTTAGCTCCCATTTATAAATGAGGAGGTGTCGAATTTGGTTTTCCATTCCTGAGTTACTCCTTTTAGAATAACGTTTCAGGTTCCATCCACATTGCTGCAAAAGACATTGTTTTATCATTCTTTGTTATGGCCCTCTAGTACTCTTCCTCCTCGGGGAGATGTGTGTATGTGTGTGTGTGTGTCTACAAAAGACATTTTCTTTATTCACTCATCACTTGCTGGGCCCATAGGATGATTCCATTTTTTTGCAATTGTGACTTGTGTTGTGATAAACATATGAGTTCAGGTATCATTTTAATGTAATGACCTCTCTTCCTTTGGGTAGAAACTTAGGAGTAATGCTACTGGATCAAATGGTAGATCTACTTTTAAAGAAATCTCCCTACTGTTTTCCCTAGAGGTTATATTAGTTTATATTCCATCCAGCAGTGTATAACCATTTCCTTTTCACCACTTCCGTGCCATCATCTATTTTTTTTTTTTTACTTTCTAATAAAGGCCATTCTGACAGTGGTGATAAGGTGTTATCTCATTGTGATTTTAATTACATTTCCCTGATGATTAGTTGTACTGAGAATTTTTGTCCCCCAGATTTTAAGCCATTTGTGCCTCTTCTTTGAAAAATATCTGTTCAAGTCATTTGCCCAGTTTCTAATGGAGTTATCTGGACTTTATTTTCTGGGAAAATAATTGTAGATTCTAGACATTAATCCTTCATCAGGTGTATAGTTTAAAAATATTTTTCCCATTCTGTAGGTTATCTATTTACTCTGTTGGTTATTTCTTTTGCTGTGTAGGATATTTTTAGCTTTTTCTTTTGGAGTCTTAATCATAAATTCTTTGTCTAGGTTAATGTTCAAAAGAGTTTTTCTTAGGTCTGCTCATTGTATGTTTATGGTTTCTGGTCTTACATTTGAGTCTTTAATCCAATAGACTTAATTTTTGTGTATGGTGAGAGATAGGCATTCAGTTTCATTCTTCTGCATGTGGCTTTCCAATTTACCCAGCACCATTTATTGAATTGGGTAACCTTTCCACAGAGTATGTTGTAGCTATATGATTATTTCTGTGTTCCGTATTCTGTTCCATTGATCTATGTGTTTACTTTTATACCAGTACCATGCTGTTTTGGTTACTATAGCCTTGTAGTATATTTTGAAGTCGAGTGACATGATGATGCTTCCAGATTTGTTCCTTTTGCTTGGTTATTTGGTCTCTTTTTTGGTTCCATTTGAATTTTCCTTTGTAGGTTTTAACTTCTAATTCAAGGTCATTTTAACAATCATCAAATTCATGCTTGGGTGTATTTATTCAGTGAAAGGTATTGTGTTCTCTTTTGTCTCTGCATCTGTCTTTTCCTTGATTCATACTTACTTTTCCAGGGAGAGTTTCCTGAATTTTGTGAGAGTTTTGTTCTGAGTTTCATTTTGTGACTTTTCTGCTTGTTTATTATAATCTTCTTTTATTCACTATTGTGCAATTGAGACATTTTACATGATTTCCAGTTTCATGGTAGCTTCTTCTGTCAGAACAGCAAAATTCTAATATAGTAGAACCTCAACAGTTGACCACCTGCCTACATTGACCTCCTTCTTAAATGGACTTAATTTTCATTATCTGGACATGCACCATATGTACCTAGTACACATTATAGTAGGCCTAGTTCCTTATGTTTACCACTTCCATATGTTAATCAGTTTGCTATATAGTCCCTTGGGGGATCAATTTGCAGAGGTTCTACCGTATGCTGGAAGACTTATTTTTTGTTTGTTGATGGTTGGAGGCTTGTGCATCCTTCAACGTTTTTGGATATCTTTTGTGGTCAGGCTCTAAGGTTTCTCTTCTGACACTTTCCCCTTCACTACCCTTTCTTTTGACTCCCCACCACATCATCAACCCCATCTTGTGGTTCAAGACCATCCCTTCAAGTCACATATGTGTACTTAAAAGTCCCTCTTTTGTATCTCTGCCCTGATTCATCTGATGCGTTTTCCTATTTTCACACTTAGGTTGAATTTATTATATGTAATACTAATTTGAAATCACTCTTAGGCCACATTCTTAGCTCCTTTCTTCTCTTTCCTGTGGTGTTTTCCTTAGTCTGATTTTATTTACTGCAAAGTGCTGGACTTGCCCCATGAGTGGGATTTTCCTCGTTTTACTTAGGGCTATGTAGAATTTATACATTCTATATCTTTAAATTCAGCTGAGGACATGGGTTTTGTGTGATTTAATTTGTCTTTTTTTATTAAATCATAAAGAGGTAGATTATTTATACATTAATGCATTTATGGGGTACAATGTGCTGATTTCATATACAATTTGGAATGCTTCCATCATACTGATTAATATATCCCTCATCTTCTTTACTGAATTATTGTGTTAAGACATTCACACTTGATCCAACACGTACCCTTGTAATATGCACCATAGGAGGAAAAAATATCCAATGTACTCAGTACTATTATGAAACCAGTTAATAATCACTCACACTTTCATATGAAAAATAGATCACAACTATGGCTCAGGATGAGGAGGGAAAGAGGATGAGAGGGGAGGGGGGAGGACAGATGGAAGGAGGATGAATGGTGTGTGATTTAATTTGTTTCCATCCCATTTCATATTGATCTAGGAGGAAATATTGGTAGATAAGGACCTAGGCAGTAGTCACCATTGTCTTTCTGTGAATATTAATTTATATTTATTTTTATGTACTCTTAAGTGTTTTTAATATTTTACAGGTATAAATTGTAATAATAACTAAAACATGTATGTTAGTATATTGATAGAATTAGTTTCTGGGAATGAAGCTGCTGGCACAAAGAATCTAAATTTGTCATTTTTGTAGCTATAAATTAAGCATCACTAATCTAAAAATCTTAAACCCAAAATGCTCCAAAATCTAAAACTTTTTGAGCTTCAACATGATGTCAAAAGTGAAAAATCCACACTTGACCTCATGTGATGATTCACAATAAAAATATGGACACAAAACATATAGTTTATTAAGTGCCCCAAAGGGTATCCGACCAGTCCCCTTCTGCTATGATATGTCTTCCACAAATACCCAGATTGTCCCACACAACCACAACCACAGTTTAATAAAGTAAAAACTTTGTTTCATGTGCAGAATTTTTAAAAATATTGTACAAAATTATCTCTGTCTACCTGTATAAAATATGTATGAAACATGAATGAATTTTGTGTTTAGACTTGGGTCCTATCTCCAAGATATCTTAGGATGTATGTGCAAATATTCCAAGATATGACAAAATACAAAATCTGAAACACTTACCAGTCCTAAGCATTTCAGGAAGGGATATTTAACTTATATTACCTAGTTGACCCTTATTACTAAAGGGACAATATATATTCCCATTCAGAAAATATTAGAATGTCTGTTTTCACACCTTGCCAATGTGTTATGAAGCTTTGGACTATTTCTAAGTCTGATATTTTAAAAATGATGTTTCAGTACAATTATGCTTTGCATTTCTCTTATTGTGAATGAAAATGAGCATTTTATATGTTTAAGAGTAGTTTTTCTTTGTATAAGACATCTATTGATAAATGGTATCCTTATAAAAGTTTATTTCCTTTAAATGTCAGTATGTAGGAATATACAATACTGAATGATTTCAGTATACTGACATTTTATCCATAAGCCTTGGTAAACTCTAGTATTTCTCATAAGTTATAGGTAGATTCTTTAGAACTTCTCTATTGTCCTCTTCAAGTAATAACATTCTTGGATTTTTATTTGTATTATTTTGCTTCTACACCTTGAAGTTTTGGTTTATTCTACATGTTTACCACTGTAAAAGGATCTCTAGCAATGTGGTTACTGGAAGTGGCAATACAATGCATTCATCCTTGTCTTGTTCTCAATCTCAAAGGGATGCTTTTCAGTGTTTTTATATTAAATATAAAGTTTATTCTATAACTTATAGAATTTTTTTTAGCCAGATAAAGATTTCCCTTCAACGCATGGTTTGCTGAGGGATTTTATCATAAGCAGATATGAAATTAAAATGTTTCTTACTCACTTGTAATGATGGTTACATACTTTTTCTTTTGCTGTATTTTAATGGGTGAATTATATTACTTATTTTCTTCTTATTAAACCAACTTTGGCTCTTGGGATATAACTTAGTCATGATATATATATTTTTATCCCTTATGGCTGGATTTGGTTTGACAATATCTTGCTTACGATATGTTACATCCATTTTCATGAGGGAGATGAGCCCTTGACTTTTCCTTCTCATACTTTGTTGAATTTACATTTATGCTAATCTCATGAAACTGATTTTTTAATGTAGTCCTTCTTATGCCCTAAAAGATTTTGTATAAAATTGAATTATTTTTTTGCTTATTTGGTTTAACTATTTAATAATAAAACCAAGGACTGAGTTTTCTTTTGTGGGAACACAATTGATGACCAAGTATCTTATACTACGTACAATGGCTATTGGGCCTTTCTGTTCTTTTATGTCTTAGAATATTTTATCTAAATGTTTTAACTTACCATCATAAAGTTTTTCATAAAATTTTCTTTTTTTTAAGGGAAAGCATGGGGCAAAGTTTATTGAGAAAGAAAAAGGGAGGTTTACAGAGGAAAAGCAAGATATAGGATTACAGAGCAAGACATGTTTGCCAGAGACAGTCTTGACAGAGACAGGGCCTTTATTGCCAGGGCAAATAGGCAGATAGCAAAATTCTCTGATTACCTTTGTACTGTGTACACTATTTATACTTATTTCTTTTTTATTCCTGATTCTGGTTATTTTTCATATCTATATAATTTTATTGATCAAACATACCAGAGATTTGTCTAATATTCTTCCTGGTTTTTAGGGGTTTTTTGTGCTTAATTGTAAGATGAATATTGTGTTTGTGTGTGTGTATGTGGTGGGAGATAGGGGGCCTTCTTCTTTCAGGCAAATACATAATGTCATTTAAATTTAAAATAATCAAATTGTGTGGTATTAGTATAAATGGGGGAAATTAGAATAGCAAAATCAGATTTAATAACCTATGGAATGATATGTAGGCAAACTGGATAAATTGTAGAGATAGAAAAAGTTGGTACATGTAGGGTGGAAAAGACTGAACTATTATAAAATGTGGTTATGGCACCAGCCACATACACCAAGGGTGGTGGGTTCAAACCTGGCCTGGGCCAGCTAAACAACAATGACAACTGCAACAAAAAAATAGCCGGGTGTTGTGGCAGTTGCCTGTAGTCCCACCTACTTGGGAGGCTGAAGCAAGAAAATCACTTGAGCCCAAAAGTTTGAGGTTGCTGTGAGCTGTGATGCCACAGCACTTTACTGAGTGTGACATAGTGAGATTCTGTCTCAAAAAAAAAATGGTACTGGGATAAGTGGTTACCATATGGAAAAGAATTAATTATAAACAGAGATATGTCATAAATAAGTAATTAATTCCAGATGGATATAAGAGATAATTGTGAGAACAGTGAAATTGATAGAAGGACATAGAGGAGAATATCTTTATGAACACAGACCAGGGAAAGTTTTTAAAAGATACTGGAAAACACAAAATGTATGGAAAAGAAAGTTTTTTCCATTAAAATTTGAAGTTTCTGAACATTAAAGAAGCAAGTTTCTGTACATGCCAAGGTCACCTGCACATTGAGAGATGTAATCGTCCTATAAGATTTCATATGCAGACCTGCTACCTGTTATATGCCAGTCATATTTGGAGTTCTGAGGATGCAGCAGTTAATATAAGAATAAAACATTCTTGCCCACCTTGTCCTATGGCTCGTGTGAAGTGAAATCAGGATTTGAACCTATTTATGCCCAATCTAAAGCTCATATTTGTACATCACTTTACAAGTTGTGAAGCAAAAAAATATGTACTTGCCATTTTTTCTTTGTAAAGGTGCAAAACTAATATCATATTTTGTAGTGTTCCGAAATTTTTAACTATAACTACAAGAGAATTTTCAAAGAAAGGTACTGCTGACCATAAAATCATGAGTGTATAAAAACCCACAAATTACCTTATTTTACAGTGAGGCTAACACAGATGGGCATAAGAGACACAGGAAGAGCACAGAAGAGCACAAGATCGTGTCCAGGGTTATCTAATCCAATATTCACTGCCCCATTTCAAACGAAGCTTTTTTTTTTTTTTTTTTTTTTTTTTGGTTGCAGCCATCATTGTTGTTTGGCATTGGCAGGCCGGGCTGGGGATTCGAACCTGCCACCTTAGGTGTATGTGGCTGGCGCCTTAGCCAATTGAGCCACAGGTGCTGAGCCTCAAACGAAGCTTTTTTATCAGAAGGTGAATAGTAGTGATATATATATATATATATATATGTATGTATATATAACCTTAACCCTAACCCTAACCCAAAAAATATTATATTCTTTTTTTTATTTTAGGTACAAAAACATATATGGGAAACTTTTTCAAAATACTTCCAATTGGCCTTAGGCCACTGAGTCAAAACCCAGATAGAAATTCTAACCATGATTAGTTGAATGACGTGTTCTGTAGGCAGTTCTAATGTGAACTCCCAGTTGTGACCACCTCGTTAATGCTATCAATAGCCAATTAGGCAAAATGAGATGATCTAACTTCAAATTTAAAATTAACTTCACCTGGATTTCAGGAGAGAGTTTTTGTTATAGTCAGTGCCATGACTATGTAAAGGGGCATGTCTAGAAAGACAAGGAGCCTGGAGAAATTCAGCGCATTTATACTTCTGTTCTTTCCCCTGCATTTCCCTGGTGAGTTTACATTAGAAACGTGCATAGATCATACTTCTGAGACTATTTTGTCCTAAGACCAAGTATACTTTAGAATTAATTGGAGAGTTCTGCGGCAGTTAATATCTCATTCTGCTAATACAACTATTGACTTATTGAGCTTTTACTTGTCATCTTTAGTAGTGATTAATAATCTTGTTTTTTAATTTTATAGATTTTAATTTCAGAGTCACTAATAAGCACTGATAGATAAGTTATGGAGAAAAAAACCCAAATAAGTAACCCCTCCACAAGGTGAATATGCTGAAGCTGCAAAATATATAGTTCATAATCCCAGCTGGGAAAGAAATTAAGGAATAGAAAATATGCTATATATTAGAAATAGAAAATATGCTATTATATGCTATAATAATATGTTAAATTATTTAGAATCACCAGAGGGAGGAATATCCCGGCTTTGGGGCCACACGCGGTCTTCTGGTTCCTTGATTGTGGCCTTTTGACTGAATCCAAATTTTACAGATCAAGTCCTTTCAATAAAGGGATTAGTTCTGTGAAGTTTGGATATGGATGAGGGGCTGCACTTGGGCATCTGGAGGGCCATATGTGGCCTTGAGGCTACAGATTCTTTGCCTGGCATTAACTGTCTGACTGCCTAGAGTTTCAAAAGATATTAAAGCCACTTATCCAAATTCAGTCTGGATGCAGTTTTTGTCATGAAGGTAAAGATCTAAGGTGATGGAATATTATACCAAATTACACTTCAGCTGGGGAAAAAAAGAGTTCTTCCCCCCTTTATCCTTATTAAATATTTTGTGTATCAAATGGCAAAAAAAAGTTACTTTTTGAAAGTCTATCTTATTGAAATGTCATTACTGAATGCTTACCTGTTTAAATAATTTCTTTGTGGGGCATGTAAAGAAGACCTCAGAGTGTCAGATACAAAATGATACAAATGATTATAACCAACGTAGACGAGGAGCTAGGTGTCATTGATTGCTCCTAACTACACTGTCCTTTAGCTTTTCCATATATTATCTTTCTGAGGAAGAGAAAAAAGAAAAAAGAAATTATGCCCCAAACAGTACCATCCATTGAAAGAAACAATTTAGGGGAAGGAAGAGAAAGAGATTTCTGCAAAAACAAAACAAAAACGAAAAGCAGATAGATTGTCAGCAGCAAAGAAAAATAACTATGACAAAGTACAGACCTAGAAATCAGAAGAGGAAGATCAGCAAAGAAGCCCTGGGGTTGGGGATGAAATAGCATCTCCCATGTGCCTCTTGTGTGTCAAGTGCTTCCAAGGTATCCCAACAACGAATCATGCTATTACCTCACTGGCCTGTGTGGGAGGTAGTTTTTTTTCTCAACGTATAGATGACAACATTTTGATTTAAAGAAAGATCCCAAAATATGTTTAAATAAGAAATGTAATGTGCCATTTCATTTCTTCTCTCTATGAATTTAATAAAAAAGGGAAAAAAAACAGTGATTAACTTCTGGATTCCCAAAGAAAATTATTTGCACCTTGAGAAAAAAAAGTGAAAAATAAAAAATTTGAAAAAATAAATCATTTATCATTATCAAATATCATTTCAGGATATTATGGTATTAAGTAAAGTAGTTACTTAAAATTATACACCTTTGAGTTGAAGGGTTAATTTAACAAGATATAGTAATATCACAGCTCTGCAGATTTTTACAAAATCTCATTACTATATTTAACCTTTTTAAGACTAATTATTCAATGCAGATTAATTTATTTTTGTTTTTCTTTAGGTAATTTTTTTCTTCCCTGCTATAGCTTTTTTGTTTGTTTGCTAACCTAAAATTAAAAAGATATAATTAGAAAATTATACTTTCGAAATAAAGAACTGGAATTTCATTGGTAAGCCTGGAAAAAAGAAGAGGGCTGTCTAGGAAACCCAGCTATTAGGCAATGGAAGGGAAAAGGTCAGATATGATAAGCGTGAAATGGCACGTGGAATATAACGGTTTAGACCTGCATTGCCTTGTATTTACACAAGTCATTTAAAGTCGAACATCTATAAATGCTAAAATTATTTGGGGACCTGTATCTGCCTGAAACCAAAATGTAAGCTGGCTCAATTCTTCCTGGGCCTTCACTTCTAAGCAGGTAATTGGTAAGTATTTAAGATGAGTGGAAAAAAAATTAGAAAGGGTCACAAGTTTGATACCAGAAAAAAATACTACGGTAAGTATTTAGATTCATAGCAAAAAGCACATAGGAAAGAAGTAAAGGCTGGGTGCAGTGGCTCATGCCTGTAATCCTAGCACTCTGGGAGGCAGAGGCAGGTGGATTGCCTGAGCTAAGGAGGTGGAGACCAGTCTGAGACAGACTGAGACTCTGTCTCTAAAAATAGCTGGATGTTGTGGCAGGCCTCTGCAGTCCCAGCTACTTGGGAGGCTGAGGCAAGAGAATCACTTGAGCCGAAGAATTTGATGTTGCTGTGAGCTGTGATGGCATAGCACTTTCTCCAGTCAGGATGACAGAGTGAGATTGTGCATAAAAATAAGAGAAAGGAAGGAAGGAAGGAAAGAAGGACTGTAATTTCACCAAAATGGCAGAATATGATTAATTTGAAAATCCATCCACAACTTAAAAATGCTGGATATCATATTAAAATTAATGTACAGGCAAGATTACAAGAAAGAAAAACACACCAAGGACAGAAATTAAGAAGAAACAAAAACAAGAGTGGTAAGCAGAAGGAAGTGGTACTGCAATCAATGTGGATTTTATACAACTTGGGAAACTGAGGGCATGGATATCAGCATTCTTCAGGGTCAGATCTTGAGTCCAACAAAAATCGAATATGCAGCTGAACCATTATCCAAGAGTGGGGGAACATAGACAAATATAGACTGAGGTAATTCACCATTTTGGGCCCTCACCAAATAACCAATGGACAAGGCTGTCGAGGAAGAAGGCATTTGAATACAGGAGTGAAGGGCCATAGTGGTGAACAAAGAGAATGATTAACATGTAGGTAGATGTAAGTATTAACTGTGTAGAATAATAATAATTAAAGGAATCATTGTAAATATTACTCTTCTCTGACTGAATGAAAATACATTGAGAAATATCTTAGGATCTAGGTTGAGATCAAGACTTCAGTTTTTATTAACCAATATATTTCTCTATATTGGAATATATGACTTATGTATGGAACTGGACTGGTTTGAAAATCTACTTTATAATAAATTTGCTTCTCAAAGTGGCAGCCACTTGGCAATTTTTAACTGACCAAGAACACGTGCACATTTTGCAAAGTAGCTTGATGCCAAAGAGAAGAGCAGGGAGTTTACAAAACCAGGCTCAACTTCCCCCAAATTCACTGATCAGATTATTTACCGCAGCTCTCTTTAAAAGGTGATGTCCTCTGTCTAGACCACTCAAACTTTCTATATATCAGCGATAAGGGTGCCTCACTTTCTTATTGTTTGTGTGTTCATTTCCTTCAAGAACTTTTCCTTTGCATTCACAGCTTGGCTAACTGGTGCAAAAGGTCTAACTGTTGGCCTATCTCTTGACATGCCTTCCTCAGTAAGCTTAATCATTTCTGGTTTTTGATGTAAAGAGATTCTTCCTTTCTTTTGAACTGTAAAACAGATAAAACTGTAGGGCTTTCTTTTGAACTGTAAAACAGATAAAACTGTAGGGCTCTTCACTGATGCAATTTCAACATTGTCACGTCTCAGGGAATAGGAGACCTGACGAGAAAAGGAGGGCAGCATGGCTGGATGATAGAGCAGTCAGGACACACACATTTACGAAGTTTGCTGTGTACTCTGGGCAGTCTGTGATGCTCCAAAACAATCACAGTAACATCAGAGATCACCGTGTTAGTCCATCTGGCAGTGGTGTAAAGCAAACACCTGAAACTGAGTAATTTATAAAGAAGTGTATTTGGCTTATGGTTTACAGACTATACAAGCATGGTGACAACAGCTATTTCTGATGAGGGCTTCAGGGAGCTTCTAATCAAGGCAGAGAGCAAGGGAGAGGTGGGCACGTCACACAGAGAGAAGAAGCAAGAGGGAGGAGGTGGTACTAAGATCCTTTAACAACCAGGTCTCATGTGAACTAATAAAGTGGGAATTCACTCATTACTTGGGGAGGGCACCAAACCATTCATGAGGTCCCACCACCAACATTGGAGATCAAATTTCATATTGAACTTTGGAGAGATCAGACATTCACACCATATTAATCAGTGATCACAGGTCACCATAACAGATGTAACAATGATGAAAAATTTGAACTCTGGGGAGAATTATCAGAGTGGGACACAAAGACTTGAATGAAGCATGTGTTGTTGAAAAATGGCACTGATTTACTTGATTCTGTCAGGGCTGCCACAAAATTTCTATTTGTAAAAAAACATAGTATCTTTCAAGTACAATAAAATGAAGTGAACCTATTTTCAGAATCACCATAAAACCACTTAATAACAAGCCATGTTATTATACAGTTCTGCCTCTATGATTCTGAAGAACCTGCGGGATCAGATCAGCGCCTCACGTACCTAATCTCATCATGCAATTGAAGACACTACTCTTGCCTGTTCAACACAGTGTTTAAAAAAGCCACTCTGGCATCCTGTCTTCAAGGGACACATTCAGAGATATGAATTTCTTGTGGAAATTATCCTTTGTATATTTCTTTGAATAGCGATAGGAAAATCAACTGTTACCTTTTCTCAAGGAGGTAAAGGGGTAACATACTCACAAAAGAATTGTCTTCTTTTGGTTGAAATGCAACTGTAATCTCTGTCCTCAAAAGCATATGTGAATAGCAGATCGAAACTTGGTCACAGAGAATTTTCTGTTCCCCAAAACATCTGTTATACTTGACGGATGCTCCAGTACCCACATTCACATCAAGTAAAGTTAATGTGAGACTGCAGCGGAAGTAGAAACTCCCAGTGTTTTAGTTTCCTGTCTGAACAAAACCACCACTAACTCAAGCACTAGAGTCCGAACTGAAAAAATTATACATAACGTTTGCTCCTTGTGAACACAGAGGCATGCGTGATTTCAGTGATTAAAAAACCACATTCTTCATTCACTGCCTGCTTCCTGGCAGACGGGTGGTCTAGTTTACTTAATCTTACATTTGAGTTCTGAACATTTCAAAATATTTTCATTTTTTCTATGACTATCAGAAGAGAGAAATGGAATACGTAAAAAGTGTGAAACATTTAATCCCAATGGTAAGGACAGCATCACACTGCTAATATATGTGTATGCAAAAAACATGAACAGCAAAATGACTCAAAAATATATGCAAATAAGAAATAGATTAGACATGTCTTAATTTTGCTAGTTTTGAAATGAATGTAAATTAAAACAAAATTGGGGTATAATTCACAAGGCATGTGGTTTGCAATGTCATATGCTACCAAAATCTACTTACAGTGCATTAATGCATGGTACAGCCTCATTGGTTGTAGAATGGGCATTTTGAAAGCAATTTGGCGTATCAAAGCCATTACAAATGGTCAAAACACTCACTAGAGGATGCTGCTGGTTAATCTCTGATCATAACTGAGCACAGTTTTGACTTCTTCCCTATAATTCAGGCCTGGAGAAACTAGGGAAACAAAGGGAAATTTTTATAGATGCCAGAAGGGAACTGAGGAATGGAACAACTTTTTCAGAGCACGCAGTGAGTTTTGAGAAGTTTGAGTCTGGAGAGCGAGTGGCTGGAGTCCATAAAGGGGGAGGGGAGATGGAAACACTAGGGACAGAGCAGGGTGAGGTAAGATTTCATTTCACTTTTTCTTTTTAGTTTTTCTATTTTTTTATGTTTTTCAAAATATGATAATACAAGAATCTATTTCTTATAATACGATTTAAGTTTTGCTGCTTAGAAAATTTTTACACTCCCATTTTAGAAAGCACAGGTAAACAGAAAAAGAGTAAAAACCAAAACAATTCAGCAATTTATCAAATAATCTATATTTTTCTGACGTATGTTTACATTATTTTAACAAGAATCATATTGTATTTATTAATTTGCAAACAATTTTTATTAATCACTGTCATGAATGCCATATTTTTCAGTAGAAAATGTACATCCATGTTTTTGGCCTAAACTTTCAGGAAAAATATCTTTCATTTTAATTTATTTTTTAATTTAATTTTTAATTAAATAATAACTGTATATGTTTATGGAGTATAATATGATTTGATATACAATGTGGAAAGCTTAAATCAAACTGATTAACATAACCATCACCTCATTTCCTTATTTTTCATGTTAAGAGATTTATAATTTACTCTTAGTTATTTTGAAATAGACCTTGTGTTGTGCATATTAAGTGAGATCCCAGCAAATGCCCTCCCTCCTCCGACCAATCACCTTCTCACTTCCCTCCTCTTTCCTTGCTCTTCCCTCCCCCCTTTTAAACTATATTTGTGTTTTATCATTTGTGTGAGAGTGTGTTTATATATTGGTTTCATAATAGTATTGAGTACAATGCATACTTTTTTTCATTCTTTTTTTCTTTTTACATATACATGTGATTATTAGGTTTCCACTTTTTGCCTTCACAAAATTAAAAAGGCTCAAAATTTAATAACAATAACAATGTTTAAGATAAGGACTAGAAATAAAAACCTCATAAAGAATAAATGAAGATAAATACATTCAGAAAAGAAATCAGATGATTGTTGCATCAAAATATTGAGCAATAATAATAATAATGCGAAGAAAGTAACATGCACATTGTCAAATAAGAGTATGTCTATTATAGAATGCTTTGACTCTGAGGTTCAGTATAGAGTCATCAGTTAACTTCTTATTTTTTTTCCAAAGTCTCAAAAAATAGACAACCAATATTTATAAATAAAAGTAAAAGATAATTTCAAAAACCAGATCATGCCATTTCTCACTTTTTATTGAGAAGCTGCATGCATAAGACATGCAGACCATAAGTGTGCAACTCAGAAAATAATCATGAAGTTAAGTGCTTTCCACATCAAGACAGAGAACACTACCATCAGTAAGGTCTCGAAGAGCATTACCAACATCCAGAAGTCTCCCTTTTGCCCTGCCCAGCCTACTCTCCCCAAAGAGAACAAGAGCTGACTTTTGGCTCTTTTTGAACTTTATAAGTAGTGACATACCCTTCTGTATCTGGTAGGTTGAGCTACCAATTACAAGGGGAAGATTGAGATATATTGCATATTGAAGTAGTTCTAAAAATTCTGAATTTGAACCATTTATTAATAAATATTTTATTATTATTTATTTGTTATATATAGATTAGATAGGAGGATAGTTCTGAATGTTTGTGCCCCTCTAAAACTCATTTTGAAACTTAATGCCCAACACAGTAATATTAAGAAGTGTGGTCTTTAGATTAGGTCTTGAAAGCTATCCCCTCATAAATGTGATTAGTGCCCTTTTAAAAGGGCACTTGACAAGTTTTATTAGTTCCTTTTTTGACCTTTGTCTCCCTCAACTTGTCCCGTGATGTTGAAGCAAGTAGAAAGTAGCATCATCTATGAAACAGGGAAGGAATGTTCACTAGACACCAAATCTGCTGGCAACTTCACCTTGGTCTTTCTACCCTCAAGAGCTGTAAAAATAAATTCTGTGCTTTGTAAATTACCTAGACTAAGGTAGTTTGTTATAGCAGCCTGAATGCACTAGACATACACTTTTTTCATATATATTACTTATTATATTACTGCACCTACCAGTAATTTATGTGGTTTGCAATGTCATATGCTACCATAAGCTACTTTTATGCTACTGAAAACTACTATTTATGTTGTATAAATATTTTTAATATACTCTTAAAGGTCATTTAGATTGTTTCTAGCCTTTGCTACTAAGAACATAAAAAGCTGCTAAACTTTGTATTTCTTTGGTGTGAATGTATACTTATTATATCAAGTCTATACTCAAGAGTGTTCACATTTTTGTCTTTATAGAGAGAAAATAATGTGTAAGGACTCAACTTTAATATATTTTCTGTTTAATTGATATGTGTCCAGCAACAGAAAACTTGATTAATCAATACAAAGTGAGAGTGAATTGTATATAAAACCAGCACACTGTACCCCATGACTCCATTAATGTATACAGCTATGATTTAATTAAAAAAAAGTGAGAATGAAGAAAAAAAGAACAGAAATAAAATATAATAAATGAAAAATATGAACTAAAATAGCAAGATATTCTCAAATGAGAAATTAAATAAATAGAAATGTGTTAAATATCATTTTAAAGACAATGCTTCTTTGGTTTGATTTTTAAAACTACACAAGATGCAACAGGACACATTTCTATCAAAAAGTCATTGTAATGATTGAAAATAAAGTGCTAGAATATTATACCAGGTAAATATAAAGAAAAGATAGCTGGGATAGCAATCTTACATGACAAAGTAAAATATAAAACAAAATATAAGGTTCGAGGGATATTTATAAACATACACACATACACATACAGGTAATGAGAGTAAAATTAGAAATAGATACCTTAAAGAAACATCCTCAAAATCATACATTCTTAAAATTTATCAAGCATTAATATATATAATATATATTGATAATATATTATAATATATACTGATAATATAACTTCAAGGAGAAATACATGTTGCATCAGTAATTGCATTGGAAATTTTAATCTCCTCATCTCATAAACTGAAAGTTCAAGCAGATAAAACCTAAGCAGTAATGCCAACCTTCTAAATAACATAATAAGGTTAATCAATATATAATCCGAATCAAGATTTTAGTTGAATATGATGAGAAACTTGACAAACTTTTTCTAAATTTAAAATAAACATTTTATAAATGGGGACACATTTAATAGGCCCTCAGAATATGGGCCTATGACACAGGAATGAAAGGTAGAATTCAAAAATATATCCTTTCTCCAGCAATTCAAATAATTTAATTAGATAAACTACAAGAAAAATATATATAGTTTATTTAAATAATTTAGAAGAAAGTACATGTATGAAAATTTGTTTATTGCAGCATTATCTCTAGAGAGACTGTATTTCCACCCTTGACAATGTCCAGCAATAGAATAACTTAATGAATTAACGTTGTGAATTACTATGCAGGTTTTAGCATAATAGAGAAGATTACATGGATGTGTCCAATAAGAACTTTTTTTTAAAGAAACAACTATTTTTGGCAAAAGTAAATTTGCTACATAAAATGGATTTATATCCTTTCTTATGTTAGAGGTCCTGACTCTGTGTAAACTGGATGATTTTTGTGTGAATAAAAATAAGATAAAATCAGAGATAATATATGACCTAATTTTAGTGTGAAGGTAATATATTAATCTGATATAACCTTTTAGTTTCTTTAAATACTATATGATATTGTCTTGAAAAGGAAAATAAAAGAAAGCTGACTTTATTTTGCAATCTTAGGAATTGTTTAGTGTGTCTTTGAAAAAAAAGAAGAGTAGGGAATTCTGGGAAGATGGCCAACTAGTAGCAACCCTTGGCAGAGGCTCCTGATCAGAGGGGAGAAAAACTGGACAAACTCAGACTCTTTGAAACCAAAGGTGGGGAGCTGAGCCAAGAAAGAGGTTTAGCAAGTTGTGACTCCAAGGAAGAGCATACAAGAAAACAAATTATAGGTGCAAAGCCTATCTTGTAGAGGATGGGAGACCTCTCTGTGCAAGCAAGCAGGAAACAAAAGACCTCTCATTTTACTTCACTGGAGAGAGCCACTAAACACTGGGTCTCTTTCTCCAAGGAGTTTCCACTTGTGAACCTAGACACCCCTCCCACCTGGCATAAAATTGAACATATATGTCCCCCCACAATTCAGAACTCCCAGTCCATTCTCCCCACCAGCATGGCAGTCTGAAATTCTGCCCCTTCCAGAGCCCAGAGTGTTTGGTCTTTTCCTGAGAGATCTGGGCCTAGTGTGGCCCTGCAAACATCAGAATCTGTGACTAGTGGGGAAGAAAGGAACACTCAGCAGGAGGAGGAGCAGTCCCTTGATTATGATTGTGTCTGGCCAACAGTGGTGTTGACCCTCTGTTTGGGTCAAAATGAATGGCACCTGCAAGCAGGAGAGTGTTTTCTTGGTATGGACTGAGTTCTGTGGGTGGGGTGTGGTCCCTTGCTCCAACTGCGCTGTTGATCAGAGGCTTGCTGGGTGTGGACTGAGACTGGTGGGTGGGGCATGATTCCCAGCTCCAAATGGACTGATGAGCATATTTTAAAGATCTGGAAAAAATAGTATTTCATTTTGTATGGAATCAGAAAAAATTTTGAATAGCCAATACATTACTCAGAAATAAAAACAAATCAGGAGGTACCACATTACCAGACTTCAGGCTATACTAGAAATCTATAGTGATCAAAACAGCATAGTACTGGCACAAAAACAGAGAGGTAGATTTATG